>JAKSZT010054567.1:1306792-1363786 GCA_026826555.1 Tolypeutes matacus | reverse complement strand
CCCCTGTATTTCAACTGCTCATCCCCTCCCTACCCAAAAAACTGTCAAGTGGCCACTGGCTCCACCTCATTGTTATAATTTCTTGCATTGCAAGAATCACCATATGTGAGCAAGAGAATACCATCAAGTCCACTCTAGTCCATAGTTCTTCCCTCAATCCAGAGGCGACTGGGATGGTGATGTCCACTCCAACTCCAAGTGAGAGAGGGCTTATATCCCATGGATATGGTGGGTGGGATGATCCTGCCTGCAGATGCAGGCCCTCTCCATTCCCTGGGATGGCCATTGCCCATCGTTGTCTCCTCACCAGGTGACTTGGATGAGTCCATTGAGCTGTAGGGTAGGAGTTGCAGCTCCACTTAGATTTCATGTACACCTGGCACATAGGTAGGTGGGAGGCTCCAGTCACTGGAAGTATACCTAAGAAACTCCAGCATCACATGTAGGTTTCAATAGAAGGGACTGGTGAACCATGTGCAGGGAGGACTTATTTGAGTCTAATTCTGTCACTCTCAGGAGCACAGATTACAAAACAGAACCCACTGATAAGGCATCAGTCTCTGGGGCTATCCCCCCTTATATAAGACCAGGGTGTCTCCGGAGCTCTCAGGAACCCCACTGAGTGGGGTGATAGGCACTAAGATGTTCTATGAGCTCCTACTGAGGTGTGCGTAAGGGTTACCTCTGGGATGACCTCCCGACTCTCTTTGAAGTCTCTTAGCCAGTTGAACTCATTTGTCTTTACCGTTTCCCCCTTTTATTCAAGGTCTTTTTCCAGTTGTGTTGCCAGTTGGCACTTGGGAAAAGTTTTCAATTAGCAATAATCGTGCCTCGGATAAACCTCATTGGCTACGATACTGAGTGGCTCTCACTTTAATCACAGAGTTGTACAGTCATCACCTCAGTAAATTTTGAATGTTTTCCTTAATTCAAAAGAAAAAATTCCATCCCCCCATTATTGAGTCTTAACATTGATATAGTACCTTCTTTGACATTGATGCAAGATTATTACAATATTACTGTTAACTATAATCAATAAGTTACACTAATTGTATTTTTTCCCATGCATCACTATACTCTTACCACCTTGTAATAGTGATGTACATTTGTTCTAGTTCACAGAAGAACATTCTTGTATTTATATTATTAACCACAATCCTCATCCACTTCTGTGTTCACTGTTATTCAGTCCCTAGATTATTCTCTAGCTTTCTTTCAATTGACATTTACATCCCTAGACTACCCTTTTCAGCCACAAACCCATTTATAAACCTGCCATGTTAGTTATACTCACTATAATGTGTTATCATCAACTCTATTTCCACACTTTTACAGTCAAGTTAATTGAAAATTCTACGTACATTAAGCATCAGTACCCCCTTCCAGTCCTCATTTTATCCTCTAGGAACCTATAGTCTAGGTTTTAACTCCATGTATTTATTCTTCATATTTAGTTCATATTTTTGAGACCATACAATATTTGTCCTTTGTGTTTGCCTTATTTCACTTAGCATAATGTCCTCAAGATTCATCCATGTTATCTTGTGTCCCAATTTCCTTTCTTCTTACCACAGAATAGTATTCCATCATATGTATATACCATATTGTGTTTATTCATTCATTGGTTGATGGATACTTGTGCTTCACATACTAAGTTAGACAGAATGGCAGTTACATTTAAAATTACCTCTTTAAAAAGTTTGTTGTATTATAGATGCACTATCCAAACTTTTAGAAGGTAACATAAGAGATATTGCAACTCATCTTTGGACAGACACAGGAACATCATTATTGAAACTGGTTCCCAGATCAGTGTGTAACCCCTGCTCTCTTGTCGAAGGGAAGAGAGGAAGTAATGAAGCAGGCATTGCTGATCCAGTAATTACTGGAATTTGTTCCTTAACATTGCTAAAATGGCACTCATTTTGTGATGCAGCTGATGATTGTTGCCCTTCTGCATTGTTTGGGCAGCTGCCACTCAAAGTACTGGCATCATACCCATTCAATCCAAACAGCACCAGAAGTGGTAAGATAAGACTGTTAATAAAGCACAGCACCTCAAATTCATAGGTGGTGTCCAACATTGGTCTATTATTGATCTCAAATAGTGAATAATATGCCATGAACATTGCTGCTATGAATATCGGTGTGCAAATGTCAGGTTGCATCATTGTTTTCAGTTCTTCTGGATATATTCCTAGAAGGGGGATTGCCAGACCTATATGGCAGTTCTATATTTAGCTTCCTGAGGAAACACCAAACTGTCTTCCACAGAGGCTGCACCATTTTACAATCCCACCAACAGTGAAGGAGTATTCCTATTTTTCCACATCCTCTCCAGCACATGTTTTCTGTTTGTTTGTTTTTTTAAGTAATGGCCATTCTATGAGGTGTGAGATGATATCTCATTGTAGTTTTGATTTGCATTTCCCTAACAGCTAGTGATATTGAACATTTTTTTCACGTGCTTTTTCACCATTTGTATTTCCTCTGTGGAGAAATGTCTATTTAAATCTTTTACCCATTTTGTAATTGGATTGCTTGCTCTTTTACTGTTGAGTTGTATGATCTCTTTATAAAGCATGGGAATCATGCTTATTGGATATGTGGTTTCCATATATTTTCTCCCATTGAGTGGACTACCTTTTCACCTTCTTGACAAAGTCCTTTGAAGCATAAAAATGTTTATGTTTCAGGAGGTCTCATTTATCCATATTTTTCCTTCGTTGCTCATGCTTTCAGTAGGTGCGTTAAGAAACTGCCACCTACCACCATGTCTTGAAGATGTTTCCTTATAATTTCTTCTAGGAGTTTTATGGTTCTTGTATTTATATTTAGGTCCTTGATTCATTTTCAGTTAATCTTTGTTTAAGGTGTGAGTTAGGGGTTCTCTTTCTTTCTTTCTTTTGGATATGGCTATCCAGTTCTCCCAACACCATTTGTTTGAATAGACTATTTTATTCCAGTCTTTGTTTTGGGTGGGTTTGACGGGCTTATAAAAAATTACTTGACCATAGATCTGAGGGTCTGTTTCTGAACCATCAATTCGGTTCTGTTGATCTATATGGAACATATCTTTATGCCAGAATATGCTGTTTTTTACCACTATAGCTAGGTAATATGATTTAAAGTCTGGAAGTGAGAGTCCTCCAACCTTCTTCCTTTTAAGATGTTTCCAGCTATTCAGAGCTCCTTACTTTTCCAAACAAAATTGATAATTGTGTTTTCTATTTCTTTTAAAAAGTGATTGGAATTTTTATAAGCATTGCATTTAATCTGTATCTCAATTTGGGTAGAATTGACATCTTAACAATGTTTAGTCTTCCATCCGTGCTCACAGAATGTTCTTCCATTTATTTAAGTCTTCTTTGATTTCTTTTAGCAATGCATTGTAGTTTCCTGAATACAGGTCCTTTATGTCC
Source organism: Tolypeutes matacus (assembly GCA_026826555.1). NCBI lineage: Eukaryota > Metazoa > Chordata > Mammalia > Cingulata > Chlamyphoridae > Tolypeutes > Tolypeutes matacus. The sequence goes on along the minus strand of JAKSZT010054567.1, from coordinate 1,360,364 downwards.
TTGGTTAAATTTATTACTAAATATTTGATTCTTTTAGTTGCTATTATAGATGGATTTTTTCCCCCCTGATTTCCTTCTCAGATTGCACATCAGTAGGGTATAGAAATGCCATTGATTTTGGCATATTGATCTTGTATCCCATCTATAGGCTGTCTTTTAACTTTCCTGAGAGTGTCCTTTGATGCACAAAAGTTTTAAATTTTCATTTAGTCCAAATTATCTATTTTTCTGTTGTTGGTTGGCTTTTGGTGTCATAGTTAAGGAATTGTTGCCTAATGATAGTCACAAAAATGTATACTTTTGTTTCCTTCTAAGAGGTTTATAGTTTTAGCTCTTGTGTTTAGATATTTGATCCATTTTAAATTAATTTTTGTATATGGTGTGAGGTAGAAATCCAATTTCTTTCTTTTACATGTGGGTATACAGTTGTCCTAGCCAATATCTGCCAATCTCTGCCTTTAAATTGGAGAGTTTATTCCATTTACAGTTAAATTAATTACTGAAAAGGAAGGTGTGGCAGTTTGGTGTTATTTATGAATTCCAAAAATAGATATTGGATTATGTTTGTGAACTGGTCTGTTCCTCTGGGCGTGTTAGATTGTACTGAATTCAGAGGTTTCACTTTTACTTGATTAAATTATGATTAGGGCTTTGATTGGGCCACATCAATAGGATGTTGAGTCCCCACCCATGTTTGCCTCATGTATCTTGGGGCATCCTGGTTAGGTGCATATACATTTATATTGTTATTTCTTCCTGGTGAATCATTCCTTTTATTAGTATGTAATGTCCTTCCTTGTCTCTAATAACAGTTTTGCTTTAAAAGTCTTTATCATCTGATATAAGTATAGATAGCCCAGTTTTTTTTTTTGTTTGTTTGTTTGTTTTGTTTGTTTGTTTGTTTTGGTTACTGCATGTGTGGAATATCTTTTTCCAACCTTTCACTTTCATTCTACTAAGTCTAAGGTGAGTCTCTTGCAGACAGCATATAGCTGGCTTATATTTTCTTATCCATTCCACTGGTCTGTGTCTTTTGATTGGGGAGTTTAATCCATTAACATTCAATGTTATTACTTTAAAGGCAGTTCTTATTTCACCCACTTTGATCTTTGCATTTTATCTGTCATTTCATTTTTGACACTTTTAGTTACTGTTACTGATAGTCATCATTTCTAGACTCTCTTCCTGCAAAGCTGGTCTTTTTGTTATAAACTCTCACAGTTTCTGTTTGTCTGTGAATATTCTAAACTCACCCTCATTTTTGAAAGATAATCTTGCTGGGTATAAAATTCTTGGCTGGAAGTTTTTCTCTTGCAGTATCTTAAATATATCATACCACTGCCTTCTTGCCTCCATGGTTTCTGATGAGAAATCGATACTTAATCTTATTGGCTATCCCTTATAAGTTATGCATTGCTTTTCTCTTGCTGCTCTCAGAATTGTCTCTTTGTCTTTGGCATTTGACATTCTGATTAGTATGTGTCTCAGAGTTGGTCTATTCAGATTTATTTGGATGGGAGTACATTGTGCTTCTTGGACATGGATATCTATGTCCTTCAATGGGGTTGGGAAATTTTCTACCATTATTTCTTCAAATATTCCTTCTGCCTCTTTCCCCTTCTCTTCTCCTTCTGGGACACCCATGACATATATGTTTGTACGTCTCTTCCTGTCATTTAGTTCCTTGAGACCCTGTTCAATTTTTTCTGTTCTTTTCTTAATCTGTTCTTTTGTATGTTCGCTTTCAGAGGCCATGTCTTCGAGCTCACCAATTCTTTCTCCTGCTTCCTCAAATCTGCTGTTATATGCCTCTAGTGTGTTTTTAATTTCATTTATTACATCTTTCATTCCCATAAGGTCTGCTATTTTTCTATGTATGCTTTTAAATTCTTCTTTGTGCTCATCCAGCATCTTCTTAATGTCCTTAATCTCTTTAGCCATCTCATTGAATTTATTAAGGAGATTTGTTTGAACATCTATGATTAGTTGTCTCAACTCCTTTATGACATCTGCAAGCTTATCTTGTTCCTTTAACTAGGCCAGATCTTCCTGTCTCTTGGTATGGCTTGCAATTTTTTGTTGGTGTTTTCACTTCTGGTTTACTAGATGTATTTGTTCTGGGTGCAGTTTCTCCCTTTAGTTTAGGGCTTTCTTGTCTTTTCTCCCTTGCTGGTTGTGTAATAGGAGCCAAGGATATAAGCTATGGAGGCTGAAGCTGCCCATGTTGCCCCTGGAATTGATGAAGCTTCTCCCAACTTTCTCCTCTGTCGGGTAGGGACAGAGCTGCAGCTGTGTATAGTAATCCAAGTTGGGCAGGACAAGACTGTCTGTAGTTGTCCAGAGAGTCTGATGAAGCTTCATGCTCCTTCCTCCCCTACCTTGGGCGGGGATGGAGCTATAGTTGTTGGCAGCGATCTATGCCATGTGGGTCCAAAATGACCACAGTTACTCAGGTAAACTGACGTAGCACCAGACCTCCTCCCTGCTGGGGGAGGGAATTGACCCTCTGGAGTGCCCAACAATCTAATCTGTGTGGGCCAAATACACCTGCCTGAGAAGCTGAGGGAGTTCTGTCCCTTTTGCCCTTTAGAGGTGGAAATGGAACTACCAACACCCAACGGTTCAGTCCCTGTAGGCTGAAAGTACCCACTGTTGCCCAGAGTGGCTGAGGAAACACCAGCCCCCTCCTATCCTATTAAGGTGTGGGGTTGGATCCACAGGAACCCAACAGTTCAGTCCCTGTAGGCCAAAATTCTGCCATTGCCCAGAAAGGCTGTGGAAACCCCAGCCTCCTCCTTTCCTATTGGGGGTGAGGGTGGATCCACAAGTACCCACCAGTCCAGGCTGTGTGGGCCAAAAGCAGCTTCACTTGCCCAGAGAGGCTGGGCAAACACAGTCTCTCTCTTGTCCTATTGGGGATGGGAGTGGAGCCACAGGTGCCCAACGGTCGAGTTTGTGCAGGCGGAAAGCGCCTGCAGTTGCCCTGAAAGGCTGAGGGAATACCATCCCCCTCCTATCCTATGGGGGGACAGAAGTGGAGATGGACTCAAAGGCACTCAACAAACCAGTTCATGTGGGCTGAAAACTCCTGCCATTGCCTGGAAAGGGCCGAGGATACCCAGCACCTCTCCTATCCTATTGGGGTGCAGGCATGCAGCCCCAGGTCACTGATTATTCCGTCTGTGCTGGCAGAGAGCACTTGCAGTTGCCTGGAGATCCTGGTGCAGGTCCTGCCAGCTTCCCTTCTGCTGGCGGTGGGGCTGGAGCCTAGGCTAGGGCTGCAGTCTGATCTTGGTGGAAAGAAGCCCGTCCCTAACTTCACTGGCTTTTCAGTCAGCCAGGCTTCCCTTCATGCTGGCGGTGGAGTCAAAATGGCAGCTACTAGACTCTTTCCAACTTGGACAGGCTCAAATCCTAGCTGTTTCTAGGATTATACTTTAGCCAGCTGAGTCCACTTATCAGTAGCTGAGATCGGTGGACAACTGTCTCTTCCTCCACCGCTTATGAGTAATGGAGCTCCTGAGGTGGCTTGCGCCACCAGAGTAGGATGGGCATAGGCCTCTGTGGCGTGGCTTGCAGTTTCCCAGAGAGGTTGTGCAGGTCCCCCCAGCTTCCTCCCTGCCAGAGGTGGGGCTGGGGTTTAGGCTAGACTTGCAATTCGACTTGGGTGGAAAGAAGCCAGTCCTTACTAGCACTGTGATTTTCAATCAGCCCCACTTCCCCTCAGGCTGGGGGCAGAGTCAAAATGGCAACTACCGGTCTCCTTCTGACTTGGACAAACTCAAAGTTTAGTTGTTCCTAGGATTATACTTTAGTCCACCGGATTCACCAATCAGTAGCTGAAATCGGTGCCACACCGTGTGTTCCTACCCCATTTTTGGGGGGGAAATGGAGCTTCCACTCCAGCCACAGAATAGCTCCCGAGGCGGCTATTCTGCAGACACCAATCTCTGTGGCATGGAAGGCTCTACTCACGAATCCTCTCTGCAGATAGGCAGTTTCCTCCTTCCATACTTTCAAGGATGTTGCAGGATACTCTTCTGGTCTCCTGAGGTCCCCAAACAGGTGCTCTAGGTAGCTCTGGTGATTACCAACTGCCCTGCTGCACAAGCCTACTCCAGGAATGCCTCACTCTGCCACTGTCTTGGCTCATGAGCTAGGTACATCCTTCTCCTTAATTTTTGAATAATGGTTTTGCTGGATATAGAATTCTTGTTTGACAGGTTTTTTTCTTTCAGTACTTAGAATATGTGTCTTTTGGTCTCCATTGTTTATGATGAAAATTCCGTTGTTAATCTTATTTAGGATCCCTTTGGTGAGGCAAGTCACTTCTCTCTTGCTGATTTCAAGATTCTTTCTTTGTCTTTCAAAGTTTAATTATAATGTGTAAGTGTGGCTCTCTTTAAGGTTATCCAACTTGGAGTTTCTTGAGCTTCTTGGATGAGTAGAATCATGTTATCCCTCAAATTTGGAAGGGTTTTGGCCATTATTTCTTCAAATATTCTTTCTGCCCCTTTATCTCCTCTCTGTCTGGTCTCCCATTACATGTATATTGGTACCCTTGATAGTATATCACAGAACTTTTAGGCTCTGTTCATTTTTTTAAAAAATCTATTGTTTCTTTCTGCTCCTCAGAGTAAATTATCTCAATTAATCTATCTTCATGTTCACTGATTCTTTCTTATTCTTTCTTCTATCTCCTCTTATCTGTTATTGAAGCCCTCTAATGAATGTTTCATTTTAATTATTGTGCTCTTTAGCTCCAGAAACTCTTGGTGGCACATAGTTTTCATGGTTTCCTTTGGTTCTTTTTACATGGTTTCCTTTAACTCTTTGAGTATATTTTAAATAATTGGTTTATAGTTTTTGTCTAGTAACTTTGATGTCTGTGTTTCCTCAAGGACAGTTTCTATGAATGTATTTTTCTTTTTGGGTATGATCCATATTTATTGTTCCTTTGCATGACTTATAATTTTTGTTGTAAATTGGACATTTCAAATATTATAATATGGCAATTGTGGAAAACAGATTCATCCCCTTCCCCAGGATTTGCTGTTGATGCTTGCTGTAGTTGTTGTTAGTATGGTTAGTGACTTTTCTGAAATGATTTTGTAAAATCTATATTATTTGTCATGTGTGGCCACTGAAATCTGTTTCATTAGCTTAGTTGTCAGCTAGTGAGTTGACAGCTTTTCTTAAACACCTGAAACAACAATGACAACAAAAATCTCCCATTCTTTCCAGATTGGATTTGTATGTTTGTGTTGTGACATGCCTTCAATAATCTACCAGGCAGTTTACAACTCTGCCTTATCTTTCACTTCCTGCTTAGGCAGAAGCTGATGGTTCATCCAACAGTGAAAACTTAGGATCTTCTAAGGTCTTTTCTGAGCCTAAGTCTAGCCCTAGGCATGCCTGTGGCCTTCTAGAGTCCTTGGAATATGTGGGGGCTTTTCAAATCTCTTATTCCCCCAAAGTCTTTCATTCTTCAGCCTTTTATGCCAAGCATCTTGGTTAATTCATTGCTTTTCCCAACTGTTATCCCTTGCCCAAGGTGATAGTGACTAATACATTTCCTATATAAATGTTATTTTAGGAGGTACAAGGGATCAAACTCAGGACCTCGTACATGGGAAGCAGGTGTTCAACCACTGAGCTACATCTGCTCTCCAATGAGAGTTTTTTTTTTGTTGTTGTTGTTGTTGTTTGTTTGTTTTAGGAACCTGGGACCTCATACAAGGGAAGCAGATGTTCAACCACTTGAGCTACATCTGCTCCCCACCTATTAATGTTTTTGAGAAATATGCCCTGGGTAGTTGCCTCAGCTCTCAAAGAGTCCGAGTTAGGCTTCCTCAGCCTGTCTCCCAGGGAGCCACCAGAAAGGTCAAAACAAACAACCACAATTCTCTAAGCATAATCTCCATTATGCTCCCTCTAGTCCTAGGTGCCTATACCAGGATTGTGGACTGTTGCCTTCAAGGCTGCTACCAAGCTGGGGAGGGATGGGACCAGGGTAAGTTAAAACACTACAACACGATGTTACTGAAATTCACTTTTTTCTTGATCAAGAATTCTCCTGGTTGCTTTCAGCTTTTAATTGGTTTCCATAGCTCTGTAAGAGTAAGAGTTGATTCTGACAGTTTTTGTCATTTTATTAATTGTTTTTGTGGTGGGATGGACTTTTGGATTTTCCTACTCTGCTATTATCCCTGATGTCACTCCTTACCCTTTGCTTTTATTTTATGTTTGTCCTTTCTATAAATTAATCAGGCAATATCTGTTAAAATTTTTTAAATGCATAAATGCTTTGCCCTTGCCATTCTACTTTTGGGAAGCTATCCTATAAAGTGCCAGCATGCATATAAGTATATAAGTATATATTTTTTTGCAGCAACTATTGATTTTCTTCTTTTATAATGAATTTATAGACAAAGAAATAAAGACTTAATTGTGCTGTTTATAAGACACTGCAACTTAACTGAAATGCCAACATGAACATGAAAATATAGCAAAGGTTGAGAAGTGGAAGTTGGAGAGAAAAAGTGAAAAGACACTTATAATTTGTCTTCCAGGGTGGCAGGTCATAAAGATATTTCCCATGGTTCATGTAAAAAAGAAAGTAAGTGTAACTATATTATTGAAATTGCAAAAGGTAATAGAGCCATTGAAAATAGTCATAGCACCATATTGTGAAAGTGGTACAAGCACTGGGGGGTGGTGTGAGCTAAATCCTCACCTATAGGAACAGGAAATCCTCAGATAATATCTCATATTGATGTATTGGGAAATAGCAGAATACATATTATATAAGATATGGAGGTAATCATAGAGAGATATAGAACTAGAAACAGCTTAGAAGATTGAAACATGGGATCATTTAGGGAGTAGGACTGGGAGAAATGGCAGAACAGGGTAGGGGAATAGTTTTCATTAAAATCCCATTTAGTAGTGTGTGATTTTTCAATCATGTGCATAGATTTCTGGTATAAAATTGAAAATTCAGTATAAACAGGAACCAAGTTGTGTTCAAGAGTCCCCAAGACCACCCTCAAGTTTAATGATTTGCTACAGGATACACAAAACTCAGCAAAGCTGTTATACTGATGGTTGTGATTTATGGCAGTGAAGGGATACAAATTAAAATTAGCAACAGAAAAAGGTACATAGGGAAGAATCTAAGAGAGGCCAGGAACAAGCTTCCAATTGTTCTCTCCCATATGGACAGTACTGAATTCTCCCAGCAACAATATGTGGCAACATACACACAGTATTGCCAACTAGATGTGCTAACTTGAGTCTTTGCATCTAGGGTTTTTGTTAGGGGTTGGTCATATAGACAGGGAATTCCCACTTAGCTGTCCTTATTCAATCTCCATCCTCTCAGAGGTCAAACTGATTCTGTGTGGCCCAAGGGCCCTACTGTAAATCGCATCATTAGCATAAAAATTTGGCTTAGCCCAAGGCCTCAGGTAAATAATGAGACTCTTATCAGGCAAAAGATTCCAAGGGTTTAAAGATTATCCCCCAAGAACCAGGGAAGGACAAAATCTTTTGTTGGAATATGCATGATTTAGACAACCCAAAACTGCTGAGTTAATTCTGTACTGCACATAAGTGATGGTGAATATGTATGTACGAAATTAACAGTCGTATACATTGCTTTTGGGAGTATAAAGTGCTATAACACTTTGGAAAGTAATCCAGTGTATGTGTGTGTATAAATTATTTATGTTATATTACATTTTTATATACACATACATATTCTCTCCATAAATGCATATATTACATTATGTACACATATTTTTTAGCATACAATTTTTCCCAGCATAAATAAAAACTCATAAACATATACATAAAATGATATTTATTGAACTATTAGTTTTGGTGACAAAAGTATTTTAATGTCTTATACTCTCATATAATGGAAGCTAAATGTAACTCTTACAAAGAATTAATTTGCTCTTTATGTAGTGACCTGAATCTATGTCCATGGTAAACTGCTATATGGAAAATGGAAAACGTTTTATAATAAAATAATGAAAATAAAAGAAACCTTGTATATATACTTTTGTATGTATACAAAACCCCGAGAACAGCGTGGAAAGATGGCCATCACCTTGTAACATTAGTTACCTGAGGGAGGCAAGCTGGAGTGAGAATACTGACTTTGAAAAATATTTCTTTATAATGTCTCGTTTTTACTATGAAAATATATTGTTTTGTATATAGAAATATTATTAAAGATATGCAAAATACATATATATATAATTTTAATTCATGTTAAAGAACTTTAGGGGAAACATATAGATAAATAGAGCAAAGAGGAATGATTAAAAACACATGAGGGAAATGGATAGAGTTGATGGTAACACATTATGGTGAGTAGCAGCTGGTTTATAAATGGGATTGTGGCTAAATAGGGTAGTCTGAGGAAGTAAATGTGAATTGAAAGAAAGCTAAATAATGATCTAGGGACTGAATAACACAGTGAATCCAGAGGTGGATGAGAATTGTGGTTGAGGGTACAAATGCAAGAATGTCCTTCTGTGAGCTAGAGTAGATAAACATTACTACTGCAGGGTGGTGGGAATGTGGAGAAGCATGGGAAAACTACAATTGGTATGACCTATAGACTGTGGTTAACAGGAATACTATAATATTCTTGCATCAATAACAAAGATGTACTGTGTCAATAATGGAAGTATATGGAAAAAGTGTGCCAAATGTATGCTATGGACCATGGTTGGTGGTAATAGTCTGATGATATTATCTCATAATCTGTAACAAATGTTCCACCATGGTGTGGTGTGTTGGTGAAGGGGTGTTGTGTAGGAATTCTGCACATATGAATGATTGTTTTGCAAATTCACAACCTCTGTAATAAAATATATATTTTTAAAATAGGGTGGATTGGGGGAAAAATACACCAAATGTAAGATATGGACTATAGTTAGTAGTAATATTTTGATGGTGCTCTTGCATAGTTTGTAACAAATGTTTCACAACAATGCAAGGTATTGGTGGAGGGGTGATGTATGAAACCCCTATATGATGTTATACATGTTTATTTTGTAAGTTCACATTCTTTACTATACAATTATTGTTTACACATGTTCATGTATGAATGATACACTTCAATAAAAGTATATTTTTAAAAAACACGAGTTAAAGGAAACAAGAAAGCACAATTTTTAAAAAAGTTGACTCCAAGAATAACAATATATTAAGGTGGATAAGATTTTGGACTTTGGAGCCAGCCTTCACAGGTACAAATCCTTGCTCTGCCACTTGCTATATTACCTTGGACAGAAGTTCCTGGTGCTTTCTCTGACCTTGGCTTCTATACTCTAAAAATATGAATAATTATGCTTATATCTTTTTTTAAAAGGAAGAAATGTTATAATCCATTGTTATACTCAATGTAAACACTGCACATAAGGCCTCGTACATGATTGCTTAAGAAAATCAGCTATTATTTCTTAACTGTTACTTTTATTATTGGCTTAATAAAGAATGTGTTGAGTTTTTGGCTGGAAAGACAAAGACTCTTAAGATTGGGAAAAAAGTTCCAGTTACATGCTATTTATAAGAGGCAACTCAAACAGATTCATATAGATTGAAAATGCAGGGATTTAAAAAAAAAGAAATACTACAATAAAATGTTAAAAAACAATTCAGGTATAGCAATATTAATATTGGGCAAATAGAAGGCAAGGGGAAATATTTAGTAAGGCAAAAAGGGATTCAAATTCTTTACCATTAGATGAAAAAATAAATAATGAGTGGAACAAAAGGCAGGAAAGGAAAGAATAAGAAAGCAAAACATATAGGATCCTTGAAATATGAAAGAAGCAGCGAGTTTAAATAGATCATAATCTCACAAATGTGTTAAGCATACATATATCTTTTAGTTTGCTAGGGCTACCAAGGCAATATACCAGAAATAAGTTGGATTTTACAATGGGGGTTTATTAGGCTGCAAGCTTACAGTTTTGAGACCATGAAAATGTCCAAATCAAGGCATCAGGCTCCTCCAGGTCTCATTGCTTCCTCATTTCTGCAGCTTCCTTTCTCAGCTTCTGTGATAACAGTCTTAGGAGAAAACCACCTGTGGCAGTTTGAGATTATTTATGAATTCCAGAAAGAGAGATTATGTTTGTAAACTGGTCTGTTCCTCTGGGCATGATAACCCTTTGATTGTATTAGATTCAGCTGAGATGTCTGATTAAATTATGTTAAGATTAGGGCTTTGATTCAACCACGGCATTAGAGTGCAACTCAGCATTGAGTCCCAGCCCCCTTGGTGGGCTGATGAAACAGACTCTCACACGGAAGTAGATACAAAGGGAAGAAAAACACAGAGGAAGAGAGACAGCTCATTAGACATGGGAGAGACCATGGGAAGAGAGATGAGCCTGATGGTCTACAGCTGATCTTGTGAAGAGACCAGAGCAGCTGAGCCAGGAAAGAACCTAGCTCTGGGGAGAGAGAAGAGCCTTATGCCAGCCTACAGCTGAGATAAGAAGAAGCTGGGACTATGGGGCCTTAAGAGGAAAAAGGAAGGCTGAACCCTTGCAGACATCACCCTCCATTTTGCTTCAACACATGACAACAGAGTTTGGTAAGGACGTAATCTTGAGTTGGACTCTTTAGGGCCTTGTGGCTGTAAGCTTCTACCCCAAATAAATACCCTTTATAAAAGCCAACAGAGTTCTGGTACTGTGCATCAGCACCCCTTTGGTTGACTAATACAGCACCTAATATAATTTATTGGTTTTGGTAATTGTACTATAGTTATGTCACATGTTAACATTTGGGAAAAGATGTTAACATCCAGAAACTCTCTGTACTGTTTTTGCAACACCCAGGGTAAGTTGTTTGTCCTAACCTACAAAATTGTGCGCGACAGAGTGTAAACTATAATGTAAACTGTAATCCATGGTTAGTAGCAATGCTTCCATATGTGTTCATCAATTGTAACAAACATACCACATGAATGAATGATGTTGTTGAGTTGGGAGAGTGTGGGAGGGTGAGGGAGTGGGGCATATGGGAAGCCCTTATATTTTTAATGTAGCATTTATGTAATCTAAAGCTTCTTTAAAAATAAAAATAATAATAATTAAAAAATACATTTAAAAAAGTTAAGCTCTTACAGAATCAAGAAATAAGGTTAATAAAACAAACAGAGCAGAGTGTTAGAATAAGTCTGATTGCTCAGATAAATGTGAGAAAGTATTACATTCTAAAAATAATCAGCCAAATTATTTGGTAGTTAAAAATGAAATAATTGGTTCTGGTCAACCAAAATGGTGGCATAAGACAATAGGAGAAAATATTTGGAAACCACATATCTGATAAGGGTTTAATACCCAGATTATATAAAGAAATCCTACAACTGAACAGAAAAAGACAAACAACCTGTATTAGTCAGCCAAAGGGGTGCTAATGTAAAGTACCAAAATGGGTTGGTCTTTATAAAGGGTATTTATTTGGGGTAGAAGTCCACAGATACCAGGCCATAAAGCATTAAGTTTCTTCTCTCACCGCAGTCCATTGCCATGTGTTAGAGCAAGACAGCTGCCGGCGTTTGCCAGGGTTCAGGCTTCTGGGGTTCCTCTCTTCCCAGGGCTGTGTTTTTCTCTGGGCTTAGCTCCTGTTTCCTCCACAAGGTCAGCTATAGATAGATGATCAGGCGAATGGCTTGCTTCTCTTCTCCTGGGGCCTTTTCCCAACATCAAAACTGCTTCTCAAAAGACTGCTTCAACTCTGTCCTTTGTCTTGCCTTTTATATTTGATTCCCCACCCACCAAGGGGTGGGGCTCAACGCCCTAATCCTAACCTAATCATGCCCAGATTAACAGATCAGTTTACAAGCATGATTCAATTATATTTTTGGGATTCATAATTACATCAAACTGCCACACAACCCAATTAAAAAATGGGCAAAAGACTTGAATAAACATTTCTCCAACTATATATACAAATGGCCAGTAAGCACATGAAAAGATGCTCAGTGTTATTAGACATATGGAAAAGCAAATCAAAACTACAATAGATACCATTTCACACTAGAATGGCAACTATAAAAAAAACATGAAAATAAATGTTGGAGAGGATGCGGAAAAATAAGAAGACTCATTCATTTTTGGTGAGAATGTAAAATGGTGCAATCACTGTGGAAAACAATTTGGCAGTCAGTCCATATTCATCATCCATCCTAGACACTAGGCCAGTATATCTGGTCCTGAGCACAGGATGCATTTGTGAATTCCAGGGAAAGGTGGCAGGCTGTGCTTGGACTGTTCCCTACCACAAGTGCAATAAATGGTTTAGATAAAAGAATGAATAAAGCACATTGAACGGGAAGATAGATCCAAGGAATTTCCAAGGATATCAAGCAAAAGACGAATATGAAAGAATGGATGAGTGGAATGAAGGATTCTGAAGGTTGAATGCCCTCATCTAATAGAAGCTGTAGAAGGAAAGAGCAGACAACAGGAAGGAGAGGAAAACATAGAAGCTGATTCCCAGCAACTGCAGATAGATGGGAGTCACTAGGCCCCAGGGGTCACTGCTGAGTGGTTGAGTGATTGTATGTTGGCAGCGGTGATGGAAAATACACTCTTGCAAGTGGTTCCAGACAGTCACACAGTGCTCATTAAAGTTGAAATGCACAGACTATTCAGTGCAATCTCCACCTAAAGCAACTGTCATACATCACATAAATGAAAAAAGGTAAATTAAAAAAAAATACTCATTACATTGCTGTAATGAAAATAAATCTTCAGAAATAAGCTAAATGTCCAGCTACAGGGGAGTCTATACTATGTAATGATAGGCAGTAGTTTAAAAGAAAAACAAAAAATTAGATGTACAGAGATGGAAAAATCCTCAAGAAATAATGTTAACTAATAAAACTAAGTACAAAACTTCATGTAAACAAAACTACTTGTTTCTATATATGTTTTGGTCTCTTGAAATCAGAAAGATCGACAATAAAAACCTATACCAGAGAGGGTGGCAGTGTTTCCCCAGCCTCTCTGTGCCAGCACAGACTGGATTGTTGGACACCTATGATCCATCCCTGCCTACCATAGGACAGGAGGGGGGGGTGTTTCCTCTTTAGGCAACTGCAGCCACTTTTGGCCCACATGGACTAGATAAATGGGCACACCAGTGGTTCCATCCCTGCCCTAGACAGGGCAGGAGGAGGGACCATGCTCCCTTGGCCTCTCTGGGCAACTTCAACCACTTTTGGCCTGCAGAAACTAGATTGTTGGACACATCTGTGGCTCCATCTCCACCCCTGACAGGGCAGGAGGAGGAAAAGTGTTCCCTCACCCTCTTTGGGCAACTGTAGTCACTTTCAGGCTGCATGGACTAGATTTTTGGGCATGCCTGCAGCTCCATACCCTTCCTTGGTGGGGGAGGAGGGTAGACAAAGCTTCATCAGTCTACCTGGGCAACTGTGGTCAGTTTTGACCCACACAGTTAAGATTGCTGACCACACTTGTAGCCCCATCCCCACCCCAGGCAAGGGAGGAAGGTGTGTGTATCTCCATCAGGTAACTAAAGATGATCTTGGCCTGCACAAATTGGATTACTGCACACGGCTGTGGCTCTGTCCCTACACCTGGCAGGGGAGAAAGGTGGGAGAAGTTCATTGGTTCCTGGGGCAACATAAGCAGCTTCAGCCTCCATGGATTATAGCACCAACTGCATCCTTGGCTTCTACTGCACAACCAGCAAGGGAGAAGGGAAAAGAAACAGTAAGAACTGCCTTTACAGTAATAACATTGAAAGTTAATGGATTAAACTCCCAATCAAAAGACAGAGACTGGCAGAATAGATAAGGAAATATGAGCCATCTGTTTGCTGCCTACAAGACTCAGCTTAGATTCAAGAATACACATAGATTGAAAGTCTGGAAAAAGATATTCCACTTATGCAGTAAGCAAAAAAAAAAAAAAAAAAAAAAAAAAATCCATCTTATTAAAAAAAAAAAAAAAAAAAAAAAAAAAAAAAAAAGCCAGAGTTGCTATAATAATATTGGATGAAATAGACTTTAAAACCAAAACTATTATTAGAGACAAGGAAGGGCATTATATATTAAAAAAGGGGCAATTCACCAGGAAGAAATAACAATCATAAATGTGTATGCACCTAACCAGGATGCCCCAAGATACATAAAGTGAACACTGGCAAAACTGAAGAGAGAACTAGATAGCTCTACAATAATAGTTGGAGACTTCAATATACCACTCTCAGCATTGGATAGAACATCTGAACAGAGGATCAATAAAGAAACATAAAGCTTGAAAAATATGATAAATGAATTAAACCTAATAGACATGTTAGGGACATTGCACCCCAAAACAGCAGGATATACATTCTTCTCAAGGCTCATAGATCTTTCTCCAGGATAAACCATATGCTGGGTCACAAAACACATCTAAATAAAATTTAAAAGATCAAAATTATGCAAAGCACTTTCTCTAATCATAATGGAATGAAGCTGGAAATCAACAACAGGCAGAAAAAGAGAAATTTCACAAATATGTGGAGATTAAACAACACATTCTTAAATAATCAGTGGGTCAAAGAAGAAATTGCAAGAGAAATCAATAACTTCCTAAAGACAAATGAAAATGAGAACACCACATATCAAAACCTATGGGATTCAGTGAAGACAGTGGTGAGATAGAAATTTATAGTCCTCAATGCTTACATTAAAAAAGAAAAAAGAGGACTTCCAGGAAGATGGCAGACTAGTAAGACATGGGAATCTCTTCTCCAGAAAAATAGCTAGAGGACAGGCTGAAACTGCCCCGAAAAAGATCTTCTAGGGTTTAGGACAGCAGGTGAAGGCTGCACACCATCCAAAGGAGAGAGGGACAAAAGAGGGAAATCCCGACGACAGAACAGTGAGTTGGCTGCTGCTGCTGGCACCCTCCCCCACACTAAAGACTCTTTAGCATTCTCGGGCCTCTGAGCCTGAGACTACAGACAAAGGGGGCTCCAGGGATCTACCACCTCAGGAAAGGGGAGAGAGAGGGACACAGCCTAAGGCTGACTCAGCTGCTGACCCACAAATTTGGTCTGCTGTGCCCCAGGAGCCCTTCCAGACTGGGTGGGGCTGAGCCATTGTTTGCCTTGAAGCCTGCAAGGGGCTAAAGATATACAATCCTGCCAATCTCCTTCTCTACTAACAGGGACTGATTGTTGAGGACTCAGAGGGGAGTGGAAATATTTCCTAGCTGGGAAGAGGGAGGGGGCTGCCAGAGAAGGCTGGAGAACTGTCTCAGAGAAAGTTTGAATTACAAGGCTCCTAGCCTCCAGACAGGAAGCTCTATCACATTGATCTGGTCTCTGTTGCAACAAATACACTCCCACCAGGCATTGGATTGAGAGATGCCAAAGAGCGCCATCTCATGGCAGACCAAGGAAGTGTACATAAGAAAATTAAAAATAAGTAGGAGAGGCTTTTCCTGGCTTCTATAGCCTCCCTGCCCAAGGACCTAGGAAGCAACTCTACAACCAATTAGTGGGTCCAGTGCCCAGTTTTGAGCAACCAGCAGGACAATCCTAACAATGCAGGTCAAGCCAAAAACCAAAGAGCTGTGGTAACTCACAGCCTCCTGCCACTAAATCCCTATAAAGGAGAAAGGGATTGAGCATCTGAGTAAACTACATTCTAACCAGATTCCTAAACACCAGCAAAAAATTACAAGCCATAACAAGAAAATAGAATACATCAAAGGAATATAAGAAAAGGAATACATCAAAGTCCCAGAAGAGATGCAGAATTTGAGAGAAATAATAAGCGAGATGAGCACAAATTTCCAAAATCAAATTAATGAGTTGAAAGATAATATTGTTAAAGAGATAAATGACATCAAGAAGACATTGAGCAAACGCAAAGAAGAATTTGAAATCCTGAACAGAAAAGTAACAGAGCTCATAGGAATGAAAGACACCATAGGTGAAGTCAAAAACACATTTGATGCATACAATAGCAGACTCAAAATGATAAAAGAAAGAATAAGTGATACTGAATAAAGAGCAGCTAAAATTGAAGGGAAAAACGAACAGAGAAAAGAATGGAAAAAATTAAACAGGGACTCAGAGAGTTAAATGACAACACAAAACATAACAACATATGTGTCATGGGAGTTCCAGAAGGAGAAGAGAACGGAAAAGGGGCAGAAAGAGTATCTGAGGAAATATTAGCTGAAAATTTCCCAACTCTCATGAATGAAATGAACTTACATGTCCAAGAAGCACACCATACCCCAATCAGACTAAATCCATGACACATACTACTTAGAATGTCAAATGTCAAAGATAAAGAGAAAATTCTCAGAGTAGCAAGAGAGAAGCAAACGATCACGTACAAGGGACGTACAGTAAGACTCAATGCAGATTTCTCTTCAGAAACTATGGAGGCAAGAAGACAGTGGTATGATACAATTAGGAAACTGAAAGAGAAAAACTGCCAGCTGAGAATTCTTTATCCAGCAAAACTGTCCTTCAAATATGCAGGTGAGTATAAAGTATTCACAAACAAACAGAAACCAAGAGAATCCACCTTTGCAGGAATATTAAAGGAAGCCTTAGAACCTGAAAGAAAAAGAAAGGAGAGAGAGGCTTGGAGGAGAGTATAGAAGAAAGAATAGCAGAAAGGATAACCAAAAGAGTAAAAAGACAGACAAAAACAAGATGACATATGAAAACCAAAGAATAAAATGGAGGAAGTAAATAGTGGATTTACAGTAATATCATTGAATTTGAATGGATTAAACTCCCCAGTCAAAAGATACAGGCTGATAGAATGGATAAAAAAACATGAGCCATCCTTACGCTGCATACAAGAAACTCACCTTAGACCCAGGGATACAAACTGGCTGAAAGTGAAAGGTTGGAAAAAGATACTTCACGCGAATAGTAAACAGAAAAGAGTAGGGGTAGCTATACTAATATCAGACAAAACAGACTTTAAATGCAAAAAAGGTATGAGATACAGAAGGCCATTATATATTAATAAAAGGGACGATCCTCCAGGAAGATATAACAGTCATAAATATCTACGCACCTAACCAGGGTGCCCCAAAATATATGAGACAAACTCTGGCAAAACTGAAGGGAGAAATAGACATTTCTATAATAATCGTTGGAGACTTCAACACCCCACTCACATCATTAGATAGAACAACTAGACAGAAGATCAACAAGGAAACAGAGAACTTGAACAATATGATAAACAAGTTAGACCTAACAGACATATACAGAACACTGCATCCAAACTCAGCAGGTTATACATTCTTCTCAAGTGCCCATCGATCTTTCTCCAGGATAGAACACATGTTAGGTCACAATGCAGTTCCAAATAAATATAAAAAGATTGAAATTATACAAAGCACCATCTCAGATCATAATGGAATGAAACTAGAAATCAATAATAGACAGGAAAAAAGTAAATTTGCAAACGTGTGGAGATTGAACAACACACTCCTAAATAATCGGCGGGTCAAAGAAGAAATTGCAAGTGAAATTAGTAAATATATTGAGACAAATGAAAATGAGAACACAACATATCAAAACTTATGGGAGAAAGAAGACAAGCCTTACCAGTAACTAGGAAATGAATCCTGTCCATTTTTCCTGGGATTGCATTGGCAGGATGACCAGGATTTTGGTTTGCCACACTCCACCCCAGCGAGACCTTTTGGAATCCAATGCAGAAGTTCCATTTCATTTCAAATGAGGCTGTAATCTGGCAAGCATAGAATGGAAGGTGGTCCCCTTTGCTGGATGGAAGAGAGGATGTAATCTGGCATGCATAGAATGGAAGGTGGTCCCCTTTGCTGGATGGAAGAGGTCCTTGACTTTGGAGAACCAATCTTCTTACCCTAATATTTTGTAAACAGTTGCATCACTCCTCGCACCTTGTGGACCATACAGGTCCCTTTTTCTCTTCTGGTTGTTGGCCAGGTCCTTCATAAGCCATAGGAGAAATTTGGAGGCTCTAATCTATTTGTACTCTAGTTCCTTGCTTTCATTTTTCTATATGTTGATCTGTTTATTTGTAAGAATTTTTAAAATTTTTTTTCAATACATGCTCAAAAATTAAAATATGTCAAAAGAGCAGGTATTCATATATGGACACCTGCATCACAACCTCTCCGCCATTGGGAACAGTCCAATTATGTCCAAAAAATCAGGAATGTTTTCCTTGAAACAAAATTCCAAGCAATGTAAACATTCATACAGAATCTTGAAGTCATGTAAAAAGATGTTCTGTGGATTATTGATTGAAAAATTGTGATTATTCAAAAAAGGAGTCAACAGTGAAAAGCATTTGTTGTCCTCCCATTATTTTTCTGCCAGGTAGAGTACTTTAATATTATTCCAATAATTATCAGGAAGAAAATCTTGTCCAAAAATTAAGGTAAAATATGCATGCCACAGGAACTCTTCTATTTGTAGCCTTTAATTTTTACAGAATTTACTATTTAAAGGACTAAAATCTTTCCTTTCCAATTAACTCAGACAGGGTATGGGGAAAAATCCTTACTGCCTCCTAAGTAAGGCTTTATTCTTATAGCAAAACATATAATTAACCATCTTTTTAACATGTATATTTTAATGAGGGCTTAAAATTTCTTTTTTTAATTTTATATTCTCCAAATTGCTCTATGAGAAAATATCGTCATTGTAATCTGACGTATAGTTAATTTTCACCTCCAATGGGACAATTCTTGTTTTTTTAATGTATATTTCTAAGAGATTCTGTAAATTAAATAAATCATTTATGCAGTCAGAAAAAAAAAAAAAAAACTTATGGGATACAGCGAAGGCAGTCTTGAGAGGGAAATTTATAGCCCTAAATGCCTATATTAAAAAACAAGAAAGAGCTAAACTCAAAGATTTAACTGAACAACTAGAGAAACTAGAAAAAGAACAGCAAATCAATCCCAAAGGAAGCAGAAGGAAAGAAATAATAAAGACTAGAGCAGAAATAAATGAAAATGAGAACAGAAAAACAATAGAGAAAATCAACAAAACCAAAAGCTGGTTCTTTGAGAAGATCAATAAAATTGACAAACCCCTAGCTAGACTAACAAAGAAAAAAAGAGAAGATGCAAATAAATACAATCAGAAATGAAAGGGGGGAAGTTACAAATGACTCCACAAAAATAAAAAGAATCATAAGAGGATATTATGAGAAACTATATGCCAACAAACTAGACAACCTAGATGAAATGGACAAATTTCTCAAAATGCACAACAAACCTACACTGATGCTACAAGAAATACAAGAACTTAACAAACCAATAACATTTAAGGAGATTGAATCCATCATCAAAAATATCCCAGCAAAGAAAAGTCCAGGACCAGATGGCTTCACAGGTGCATTCTACTAAGCATTTTGAAATTTCCTGTTTAAACTCTTCCAAAAAATTGAAGAAGAGGGAAAATTTCCCAACACATTTTATGAAGCCAACATCACCCTAATACCAAAACCAAATAAAGATTCTACAAGAAAAGAAAATTACAGACCAATCTCTCTAATGAACATAGATGAAAAAATTCAAAACAAAATATTTGGAAATCGAATCCAACAGCATATCAAAATACATATATATTAAATATATAAAATAAATTAAAAAAAAAAAAGAAAAAAATCCTCCTGTTTCTTTGTCCATCTAGGGCTGCAAGGATTCCTGAAGGCTATAGCAGAAAGGCAAGCCCTCCCTTTAAACCTCTCATCCAATGTTTCTCTCCCCATTTTGTGTCTTTCATTTTGATCACCTCATTTTAAGGAGTGATAATTGCCCTGTTCAGATCCTAGTATAGAAAATGTCCCATCTGAAGACCTCAGGCTCCAACCCCATCACAAGCTTTATCTGATTTCCTATTCTTGCCAAGTTTTTGTGGATATTTCCTGAGGGAACAGTCTAGATTTCCTTGAGGAAGGGATGCTAAGGTCTTCCATTCTCAGACCCTGCTTGAGAAGATTCCAGGTTGAGGTTCTGTGGGCTTGTTCTGTTCTTGGTGACAGTTCCTGTCAGAGTGGAAAGATCTGATATTGGATATTTCACAAATCGAATTCTTTGTGAAAAGCTGTAAAAAATAACTTTCCATCCCTAGCTTTAAACCCCTATTGGTGGGAAATTAAATTTCCTTGAGGGGGGCGGGCGTCAAACTCTCATTTTGTTACTAAAATGAAGTGTCACCCAAATAACTACTCATAAAAATGTCCAACAAACCCTTTGTTTAAGCTAGGCTTGCTTTCAGGAATCAAGTGCAGAAGTACTAGACATAAAGAAAAGACCTTGGCACAGGTCCAGAGAACCCAAGTGCAGAAGTGTTGAGAACAAAGAAGTGACCACTGTGCATGTCCAGATAATCCCTCCCTATTAACCTTGACTCCTCAATAGAAGGATTCTGCCTCCTTTCCTTCAGAGAGAAGGTGCGTTATAGACACGAGTCCACCCCTCTCCAGTTTTTGATCAAAGACTAAAGTGTCTGCTCTGTTTTATCAAATCTGGTTTCATTCAATTGGTGAAAGCAACACCAGACAGAAGACCTGTTTCAAAGGTCCAACCCAGAAAGGGGTCGGTAACAATTTGGATTACTCTAATTTCAAAAGTTCTGGTTGTTAGAATTTTCTTTAATGTTCATGTAGATGTATTTTATATTTTCCCTCAAAATTCATTCTCTTTTATATAGCAGTGAATTTTTTAAACTTTATTTTGTACATTTAATATTTGAAAATATAAACAATTAAAAACTAAAAAGTAAACACAGATGAATAAATATATACATTTCTCAATTAAATGTAATGGATACATATAATTTTTTTTTTTAATCAAACAATATGTTACACAATATATTTGGTTCATAGTAACGCATTCATACCATATTTGTCCTTTTGTGTCTGGCTTGCTTCACTCAACATAATGTCCTCCAGGTTCATCCATGTTGCCATATGCTTTATGACTTCATTTCTTCTTACAGCTGCATAATATTCCATCGTGTGAATAGACCACAGTTTGTTTATCCATTCATCTGTTGATGGACACCTGGGTTGTTTCCAACTTTTGGCAATGGTGAATAATGTGGCTATGAACATCGGTGTGCAGATGTCTGTTCGTGTCACTAGCAGTGAATTTTAAGCTTTGCTTTCTTAAGCATCCAAAATAAGTTTCTTTTGTTTTCCTTCTGCTACTGATTTCTAACTTAACATTTCCAGTTAGCGTCCAATCAGAAAGTTAGCTTCAAATCATTAAGTTGGCAGTAGTGAGCACATTCAGCCCCAGAGCAGAAACAAGGTTCCTGCTCCAGAAAGAATCATCATGGAACCAAGGCCTTTCTGACTTGGAGTCTCAATTCTCTTACAATTTATCCTTTCATGGACAGGGGGAACTCTCCCTTGAGCCAGCTAGTTTCCTTCCTTCTTTCCTTCCCTCCTTCCTTTCCTTCCTCCCTCCCTCCCTCCCTTCCTTCCTTCCTCCAGCTAGTTTTGATATTAAGTATTTATATATGATTTGTTTCTAAGTGTTTTCTCGTTTCTATTATGATTTGTTCTGTGAGCTGTCAGTGATTTAGCAGTATGTTTTTAAATATTCTTGTAAAACATAAATTGTTCTGTATGTCAGCCCAGCCCCCACTAGTGCCACACATGCTACCTTCCTGCTGTGTATAAATTGGGGGTGTGTCCACACCTGAATCTCTCCTTTGTCCCTTGTCCACTGTCATCTCCTGGATATGTCCACGGTGTATGTCACTTCCCTCCACCCATCTCTACTATGGACCCCATGTTCCCACCTCCCTAGAGATCATTTCTCTCTAGAGAAGCATTTTTCAATAGAAAGACAATGTGAGCCTCAAATGTAATTTTAAATTTTCTAGTAGCCTACTTTAAAGAGATTAAAGAGAAGTGGGTGAAATTCATTTTAATAATATATTTTATTTAACACAATATATCCATTTCAATATATAATCAATATAAAATTATTAACATGATAATTTACTTTTTTTCCCTACTAAGTCTTAAAAATCTGGAGTGTATTTTACACTTGCATCATTTCTCAATTTGGATTAGTTGTACTTCAAGTGATTATTAGCCATATGTAGCGAGTGGCTACCATATTGGACAACGAAGATTAGAGTGATTTTGTTTGTGCGCACTCTATAATCTCTTCCTGCCTCCTTCTTTCTCACTGACCACACATCCTATCCCCCACCTGCATTATTCTCCATTTCAGGATCTGACTACTGCTTTCTTCTCTCCTCTCTTTCTGTTTGTTGTACTCCTTTACTAACTTGGGGAATAACTTCCAATTCCTTAACTTTCTAACCTGATTGCTTCTCTCTCCTACATTCCTTTTTTTTTCTTTTTAAGATTTTATTTATTTCTCCCTGGCCCCTTGTCATTTGTGCTCGCTGTCTGCTTTCTCTGTGTCTGTTCGTTGTGTGCTCGTCTTTTTTTTAGGAGGCACCGGGACAAACCCAGGACCATGTCATGTGGGAGGCAGGCGCCTAATCGCTTAAGCCACATCTGCTGCCTACTTGTAGTGTCTATCATTGTGTTTCCTCGTTGTGACTCTTCGTTGCGTCATCTCATTGCATCAGCTCCCCATGCCAGCCCATCGTGTCAGCCCACTGTCTTGCTCTTCTTCTTTAGGAGGCACCAGGAACTGAACCTGGGACCTCCCATGTGGTAGGTGGGCACCCAACTACTTGAGCCACATCTGTTTCCCCCTACATTCCTTTAATGGTCAGTTTTCCTCTAACTTCCATTTCAGCCTTTTCCCTTAAGCTATTACATCATTTTTGTCTTTGGCATTTATTTGCAATTACCTACTAAGACTAATTTCTTTGACCCATTAGGGATTTAGACACTTTTCCCAGTTTTTTCTTGTATCTTTCTTGACATTTCCAAATTAATTTTAGAGTTAAACTACAAAGTGTATTTTTAGAGGTGTTTATAGAGTGCCTTATGTTTCTGCCTTGTTTTAAAAAATAACGTATATAGGTATATATATATTTACAATATAAGGCCTCATTCTAAGTATTGCTATCCTTCATTGAACATTTTTGATAATTATTTTAGTTTTTCCTATGTATTTGAGGTTTCCATTAAACTGATGTAGAGTTTTGTATCTTTGGTATGAAAAATTAAAATGTATTTCAACAAATTTCTACTTAAGTGGTAGAGTTATTTTCACCCAGAAAAAGTTCATAAAAATGGGCATACGGATAATGTACTTTCTTAGGCTCTGCTCAGAGGTATGTTATCAGGAAGCAGGGTATCAGGATCCCAAGAAGGAAGGGTGGGAAATAGGGGTTCTCATAGTACGAAGGTCACAGGTTTTCTGGAAGTTTGTATAAGGATTCTCAGGCCCAGTGTTGCACCTGATGGAGAACTCCCAGAATGCTACCTTTTATTTGGAGACATGATTCTTACAAATGTCTTCTCAGTATCTTGCAGGTTTTTATGTTTGAGGAGTTTATTGAGAAACCCTTATAGCCTTCAAGTCTCTACCTGTGCATCTTCTTTGCTCTTCCATGGTCATCTTCTCCTGAACTGGTGTTAGATTAGATCGGTAGCTCTTCTAGTGTGGTCCTTGGACCAGCAGCATTGGTGTCACCTGGAAACTTGTTCAAAATGCATATTCTCAGGTCCCATCCCAGACTACTAAATCAGCTATGTGTTTAACAAGCTCTCCAGGTGAGTCTGATGCACGCCAAAGTTTGAGATTCACCAGAGAGGATGATGTTTGAGTTCATGCTAATCTAATAACTAACACACGCATCTGCTCACTGCCTTGACTAATAGGCATATGGGTTTCTTGGGATCTTAATTCCCATTGCCCCCTCCTGGAGTTTTCTAGTTCCTCTTCTAACTGAAGTCTGTCTTTCAGAGTGCCTGCACTACTGGGCTTTGGTTTCTGGTGAGTTCTATGATACGTACATCCATGTATGTGACATTCTGGGTGGCATGACCAGGCTGCGATTTACCATCTACTATTGCAGGCAGTAGGCACTGTTCAGAAGGGATCTCCTTATCAACTTCACAATGTAAATGCAATTCATGGAAACATCTCCTCTGGGTGATGTGTGCATATAAATATTTATGTGAACATATAAAGTCCACATATGTGGGAAAATTCCCCATACATGCCATTCATTTATCCATCATTTATCTATGGTATCTAGTTCATTCCTCTGCCTTATTTTCTGTTACTGTACCCATCTCTACCTGAACATATATTAAATATTTTTTAAAAAAACACACATGTATTATGCTTCTCTGTGTTTTTTCTCCCACCACCACCCTTTCTCTCCCCACCCCCACTCTCACATACATGAGAACAGGGAGCCTCCTCCCCAGTTCAGTGTGGGACCAGCAGTTCTCAGAGCCTTCTTGGAGGTCCCAGCTTCTCCTAAACCCCCTACCAGTCTTTCCTCTGCTTTAACAGAGTCTCCGGCTGGGGCAGTGGGTTTTGCTGCCACCCTGTGACTTTGTTACCACACAGGTGATGAAACCACAGCCTTGTCCTGAACCCCTGGGTTTTCGTGTCTTTCGGAGGGTAGGCCTGTGATATCCCCCAATTTTTTCTTCAGGGCTGCATTTTCACATGGTGTTTATTGACTCCCCATTAGTTCACTTGCACCCAACATCTGGTGACATCATCTATACTGCCCTTCTGTTGTGCATAGGATGGGAAAGTCTCCACACTTAATTCTTCTGTGCTTATTATTCAATGTCAGTCCCTGAATATATCTTCCAGGGATGTCTGCCACCTTCCTTCCATCTGTAGTGTGATCCTGGGCACCCACCTCTCCACCATCTCTCTGTAGTGTAACTTTATGTGCATGCTCTTCCAGCCTCTTCCATCCTCATTGCAACCCATGGTGCCTGCCTGTTGCCTCTCTCTCTTACTTCCTATTGTTCTGTTGGTTTTCTAACCTGAAGGTGTTTTCCAGCTCCTTAATTTTCTGCTTTAACTTTTAAGTCATAGATTACTTTAAGGCTACGAGTTTTCCTCTAACCACCATTTTGGCCTCATTCTACAAGTCCTGGTTCATAGTTTTATTCACCAGCATTCATTGGAAATTAAATTATTTTAAAACTATCTCTTCTTTGTTCATTGATGATTTAGACTCCTTCCGTCCCCAATTCTGGAGTTTTGTTCCGCCCTTTTTGTAATCATTTCTATTTCAATGTTTGAGTTTCAAACTAGAAATTGTCTATAATGTGTATAAAGTTTAATAACATTCTGCTTTTTTTGGCACTATCTATTTTTAAGATTGTAATATCTCTGAGCACTGCTGTAGTCTCATTCTATAGGTTTAAATCCTAAGTATTTTCAGTCTTGTTTCTTCCAAAGTATTATACAGTTTGCAGGTCAATTTCTTCTTTGACCCATCAGTAGTTTTATAGTTTCTAATTACAAATAATAATTTTTCAGGTTTTTGGTTTTTTGTTTTTTTTTTTTACTGATTTTTTATCAAATATGTTAATTTTAATCAGACATGTTCCCTAGATGGGCATAACCATGTTTCTTTTACTGTTTATAATATCTGAGGCTCAGAGCCCAGATAGAAGCGTGGGAAATAAGGTTGATACTGAGCAAAAGTAGGTTCTTTCCTCCCGATGCACTTTTTTTGTTTAGGAGGTACGGGGGATTGAACACATGACCTCCTACATGGGAAGCAGGCACTCAACCACTGAGCTACATCTGCTCCCCTCCTAATGCATTTTAAAGACAAGTTCCTGAAACACTGGGATTGCAAAGAGAGAAAGCATTTATTCGTTTAGAACAGTGGCCTAATGGTCCCATAACTGCCTCTTGGAACTGCAGTTATCCTGATAATTTTATCATCTCCAGATTTAGCAGTTTATGCTAATGAGTAATTTGCGTAGGGCTGGCTCCAGTTCTTTTATTAATAAACATTAAGGGGCTGAACAAGGTGGGTACAAAAGGGAGGCAAGACACAAGGTTATTATAATCATAAAACAATCATTATCAGAAATCACGGCATCTGGGGACAGGGTGTACAGAACGGGAGTCAGTCACAGGGTTCTTATGGATTTCCAGCAGAGGAGAGGAGAGTGGTTAACATTTCAATAGAAATTGTCATATGCAAGGGTAAGATCCGTCTGAAATAATCATAATAGCAGGTAGAAATGACCATATTACTAAGGGTGAGGTCATGACATCTAGCCATTTGTAGTAATTTCAGATGTTAACCTTTGGCTATTTTATAATATACTGGAAGTAAAAGGCATCTATATAATGATTTAGTAATCATAATTATTTGTTAATTCATAACCCTCGGTTACAAGGCTCCTCAAAGTACAGGCATCATAGAGGGCTCTGAGGCATACTCAGATCCACGGCTAGCACTCAGTAAATATCACCGATGATTTAAACAAACACAGTTGTGAATGTGTTGTCAGTGGTGGGTTTCCAGGTTCTTGGCCACTTCACAGGAATGAATCTAAGGGTGCACCATATTTTAAGGACTCTGGGCTAGAATTAGGGCGCTGGGCTGATCCTCCTTCCCTGGCACCCACCCCAGGGGAAAGGCTGACACTTAACATGCAAACCCTGTTTTAAATTTTCCAGACAAAGGGATGTTGGAAAGAGACTCTGGTGGGGTGTGTGAAGATTTAAGAATTATCTTCGAATGCACTAAGGCCTTTTAGGTGCCTTGGGGGCGGGGCTTGGGGAAGGATGGTTACCAGGAAACTAGGGATACTTAGGAAATCAGAAAAGGAAAAGATAAGATTACCCATCATTCAACAAATTTAGTTCAAAGATCCTAAAGGACTCTTTCTGGCTACTAAATGCCCAGAAGCCAGGTCCTCACCCTCCCACCAAGGCTACAGACCAGTAGAAGCCAAGAAATTCATATAAAGGGTCAGATCAATTCATGCGTTTCATTAGTGACAGATCTATGGGTGCAAATTTTAAGAGGGCGCCAAAAAACCCAGTAATCAAGATAAATCTTTTAATGTAATATCCTTAAAAATCAAAATAATGCCAAAAAAAAAAAAAAATTCCACCATGAAGAAAACGGTCAGAATTATGCGTCCCCTCACTTCCCACCTCCTCCTCTCAACGCCACCACCATCCGAGGACGTTTGCTCCAAATTGCACCTTTCCCCCACTCTCCAATAAAAACGCCGCGGATTTCTGATCAAACCGCACTTCCTCCCCACCACCATCATCACCATCCCCACCACCACTACCACCACCAGCAACCTTTGGCTGTTTTCCATAAGTCCAGTCTCCTCCACCCGCCGACACCCTCTCCCCACTCCCCCAAATCCCGGAGACTCGACCAGAGCGGCCCCCACCTCCAATCCGGGAGTGTGGCCCAAGCCAATCTCGCGCTCCCCAAAAGTAGCCTGGGGATTCTGTCAGGCCTGCCTGTCTCCAACTCCCTGTATCCCTCCTGTCCCGGGGACGAGACTACAGCCACCCCAACCAGGAGTCTAGCACTAGCCGCATCCCGCTGCCGGCCTTCTAAACTAGCCCTGAGCCCTACCCGCGCCAATCAGGCCCCGCCGGTGCCGACCCTCTTGTCTGCACCCAGCAGGCTACACCCGGGCTGGGACAAGGAAAGGGCAGTGCATACAGTCTGACCGTCTGGCGACGAAATACACCCACATGGACCACATTTCCCGGATCTTCGGCCTCGCGGTCTGGGCATCTTAACAATGGGCTCCTTGTATGAGGGGTGAAGATGAAGTCACCTGTGTTGGCAAGGCCACCTCCCCCGCCTCTCTCTCTTAAAGACTACACTCCCCAGAAGCCTCCGCGCGCGCCTTCGTCCTCCCTCGCCCCCGCCCCTCAGCATACCCGGTTGACGTAGCGGGAGCTGGAGCTGCTGGCGGTCCCGCGGGTCCGCCTGGCTGGCCGCGGTGAAGGCCTCCTCGCTCCAGTCTTTCCCACCCCGCTGCACTTCGTTTCCCGGGCTTCAGCCTCAGGATCGGCAACGCGCACCCCCCTTCCGTGAGTGCCCTGTAGGCATGGCCTCATCCAGTCAGCACGTCCCTTTGCTTGTCCCCATTTTGCTCACAGGCCGGGAGAGAAAGAGCTGCCTCTGAACTCGGGCGCTCCTCTGTGGGTACCCCCAAACCTTTTTCCTTTCATTCGAACCCACAGGGTTAGAGACAAACCCTCACTCTGCTGCTGGGCGGAAGGGGCTTCACTCTCTGGCCAGAGCTTGAGGCTGTGCTTGTCCGTACCCTACCACCCTAGGCCCTTTTCCCAGG
The DNA here is from genome assembly GCA_026826555.1 of Tolypeutes matacus. Taxonomy (NCBI): domain Eukaryota; kingdom Metazoa; phylum Chordata; class Mammalia; order Cingulata; family Chlamyphoridae; genus Tolypeutes; species Tolypeutes matacus. Next base: position 1,332,064 of record JAKSZT010054567.1, on the reverse strand, counting down.
GCTCTGGTTGGGAATTGGGCTGCGCTGGTGATTTTTGTTACATCTCCAACCCTCAGTTGTGGGCTGTGGAGCAGATCCCACTTTCCTTCGTGGGGAAAGGGTTTCTACCTCGGTACTCTCATTTCTTTTCACATCCCTAGATTTGTCTTCTGAGACTTTGCCCTTCTCCAGGGAGAGCACTCAGGTGACCAGGAAAATGGCCATGGGGCTCCTGAGAGCCAAAAAAGAGGTGAGAATTTCCCATAATTCCATGTTGGCTGTCAATAGGATGGATCGGTTCCCTTTCCTTGTCCTGTAGGCTGCAGGGCAAAGTCCACTTCTGGTCCTGAAGGAGTAGCTCATCTTACCTAGAGTCCTCCCTCAACACTCCTTTCTGCTCCACTATGCCTCAGTCACTCACCAAGTAGTTAATTGTGAACATCATACATGGAACAGTTTAAATGAAAATACAGGGACATCCATTCTCAGCTGTCCAATGATGTGGGTGAAGGATAGGGACAGCAGAGATCTCCCTGGCCAGAAGTGGTGGGGAGAACTTTCAGGAGGTCCAGGAGTGTCTGAGCTCTCCCTGAAGGGTTTGATAATTTGGAGAGTTGGGAGAAGACATGCCATTGGGAGGGGGGCATGATGTGTGGTAATACTCAGACACTAGGCCACGGGGCACACTGCCCTTGTCATGGTGTGGGAGGATTGTGGTGGCCAATGGACTTATTTAAGGTTGATTTTAAAAGTATATACAGGTGAAGATACAGACATAGTTGTCCACATGTGGACCAGGGAGGGGTTTGAAATTTTACCAGATTTTACATTTGAGAGCATTTTCAGCATCTGACAATTGGGAGATTTCACCAGAAATTCTGGATTGCCTGCTTCTCTGAGAATAAATCTGCCCTGAGGTGCATTGTCCCTTTGTGTCAGGCAATTTGAGCTGAACATGGCCTTCATCATTTAGATGGGGCCTGCACGGTCTATTTGCTGCACTTCCTACAGTCTCCGCCATGCTGAGGCTGAAACTACTGGCCAGCTCACTGCCCTGTCTCTTTTACTTTTATTATCTTCTTGGTTCTGAAGACTTTGCATTTTCCACCTCAGTCTGAGTCAAACAATCCAGAATGCCAGGCTTAGGAGTGTAGACTTTGTCTTTGAGCAAGCTGGATTTTGAAGGATGTCGATAAGAGATTTGGCATAAGGAAAAGAGTGGAAATAGTGATTGATGGTATATAGGGGCTAAAGGGAAAGCTTCCTAACCCCCGAGAATGGTGATTGTGCTGAACTTTACTGAATTTAATGCAATTAACATTTATTAAGCCTCTACCCAGTTACCAAGCTGGTTCCTGTAATTTTTTTTTTAATATGGGTTCATTTGGCTAGTTCAGCATCCTTTCAAATATCAGAGCAAAATTTGAGCAGAAAAAGAGATCAGTATTAATTTCTTCTTCAAGCCTCCTGTGGTGGAGAGTTACATGTTCCTGGATGTTATCAAAATAACTTTGAGTTCTGTGTTTCTCATTCGTAAAATATTTCATTTATTCATTCATATTATTTCATGATAAAATATATCAGTACCAAGAAGGCATAAGAAATCCAATTCAGGACATTTCTTAAGGTAATATTGAATCATTTGTGTATATACTTTCTTTACCTCTCCTAATGTTAATAGGGAACCATTCTGATTTGCTAAGAAAAGGCAAAAGTTTGTATCATTTGACTTTTCCTGCCCTGGCTCTCCCACTTTTAGTAGGTTGACTCTGAACTATATCCTGTCGTCTATAGCTAACATCTTCCTCAATGTAGCTTTTATATATATATGCCAGGTATTCCTCTAGGCATAAAGGTGTCATCTTAAACAACTTAGGTATTCAAATGCTCGTGCCCTTTGATCACACATACACACACACACACACACACACATATATATATAAAGTTATTCAGGAAAAATTGATAAAAGGGCACGAGCAATTGAATACCTAAGTTGTTTAAGATGACACCTTTATGCCTAGAGGAATACCTGGCATAAATGAAATGTCTGGTATGTGAAGGAACTGCCACCCTAAATAAATTATTTGAAGGAACTAAATAACAAAGGAGTTTTTGTTGTTTGTCTTGGAATATGTTTTCTAAGGCATACAATTAGCCACATATTTCAGGGGGTTTGAATAGATTTTCCAGGTACTATGATATATATGACATCTGAATTATACAGAAAAATCTAAACAAATATACAGTAGGATTTGAGGTATCTCTGTGAAGAACCTCTGCCTAAGAGGATAAATTGGAATTTCTAACAAATGAAATGGGTTGGCAGGTACATGTTGTTACTAATTCTTAGTATTTTATCATTGATACTCTTCAATGAATTTGCTGAATGTCTGCTGTGTGCAGAACACTTTGATAGTCTACATTTAATGATGTGTAAAGCACTGTCTCCACAGTTAGGAGTTTTTCATTTTGGTTTTCATCTATCATTGGGATTTGATTTAATTAAATTAATTTATACATATACATACACACATACCTACATGTATATATTTTTACAGGCCTTAATGATAAAATCATAGTGTATTAGGACTAGTGACAGTAAAAATACCCCAGGTCCGTATTTTTAAAACAGCCAGCATTTATCCAACTAAAAGTGGCTTCCATGATAATCCAACGAATGGAAGAACCCACTTCACTATTTCTCAATTTTTGGACATTTAACTTGTTCCCAATGTTTAGCTGTTATAAATATGGTCAACTTTGTGCATGAATTGCTTCTATGTATTTGCATTTCTTCTCAAAATAAAATATGACAAGGTAAATAGGAATGACTATATTGAAACTCTATACATTCATGCCTGTTGGAGCTTTGAACTCTGCCTGTTCTAAAACAATTATTTCTTCCTTATTTGAGATCCAATTCTTCCTTCACCATGTCTATACTTTATACAAGCAGTTTTATATTCCCAGGGCAGTCTTTCTCTTCTCTCATGCAGATGCTTGTAGTAGCATCCTGATTTGTTTCCACATGTTAATATGGGCCTTTGCTATTCAATGCATGTTTTGCTAATCCTCATTTTCCCCATACATTACAGTAACATCACTTTTGTTGTTGTTGTTGTTCAGAATCCTTTAGTGACTCACAACAGGGTCTTAGATATTCAGGACAGTTTTGATTTCAAATCTTTCGTCCTGTTGCCTGATATCATGTTCTGATCATTCATTCCAAAAATGTGTTTTTTTAAATCACCACAGTGAAGTCATCTCATACATATCTTTAACTGAGATAAATTCACTTTTTATGCACTAAGCTGAAAAAAGGGAGAAAAATAACTATTCAAATAGTTTAGGTGAATTTGTCCTCTTCCATTTAATAAGCTCATGCCCTAGAGATGGGAGGACTGAATCTCCTACTCTCTTCTGAGTTTCTGACAGCATGAGCATCTCAGCAAGGCTAGGGTAATACCAGTCACAAGATATTTGTCATATAACGTGACTCCTATATCAGCATATCAGCCTTTGCTAAACAATAAATCACCCCAAAACTTAGTGGCTTGAAATAAAATCACTGATTTGCACATAATTTGGTAGGTCAGCATTTGGGGCTGGGCTCAGGTGGTTGGCTCTTCTGTATATTTCTTCTGGGCTTGCTCATGTTGCTGTAGTCAGCTGGCAGCTTGACTGGGGTTCGATGACCACCCATGTGTGACAGTTAACATGCTGGTTGGCTGGGGTGTCTTGGTTCTTCTTGGTTCTCTTCCACATGGCCTTGGGCTTATTCTAGAGACTTTTGGGGCTTGGTCAAATAGTGATCTCAGGTTTCCCTACACAGTAAGAGAGAGACAAGCCCCAATGAACAAGCATACTTTGCTTATGACAAGTTATTTTTTCCATCTCTACCCCCAACCACCTAGCTAGCAAATGATGGTGAAGCAGGGACAGGAGAACTGTAATATGCACTCCCATTCAAAAAGGGGAGGCACATAGGAGGCCTCTTTTCATTCTGAATTATCTCTACCCCTTTTGGTCCAAGCTGATTCAATTTCCTTAAAAACTCTATGGGTTTTCTGTGTATCAGGTTATAGTCCACTTGGTTAGACAAGAGCTATATTCATAATTCTTTCTGAGATAGGCCTCTTATCTTTAGGCAGGGTGTGAGGGTGCTTTGGGACAATGCCTTTAGGAATCTCAGAATCCCTTTTGTCTAGCTTAGAGGGTCTATTAGAAGACACTTTCAGAAGTCTTAAGGAAGGGTCTTTTAGCAAAACTCTTGAATTTGAGTCTCATTTCTTATCTTAAGACTCTTGCTGGCTGGAGAGACTGGAGATGTAAGAACAGTTTTATTTTCCAACCCAGTAAGTCCTGGCTCCTCTACATTTCCTCTAAATGATGCTTGCAAACTGCATAGTTCCTTCTTTAGCACTTCTCTTTCTGTATGTTATCATAAGCAGGCAGAAGCATCCAACTGAAGCAACCTTTCTGGAGATCTTAGCCAGAACTGAAAATTCATTTGGTATATTTTCTCTTTTCCAAGTTACTGCAGGCAGTAGTTTTCCTAATACATAACTTGAGTTGCCTTTTTAAAGTTGCTGTGTCAGTTTTCTCACCACATTTCCAGCCTCCACTAACAGGCTATTTACCCCTCTTCCAACCTTTGCTAACAGTTTCATGGATGCTTTTCCAGCCTCTGCCCATGTCCTGATCCCAAAACTAATGTCACATGTTTAGGGTATTTGTTATCACAGCACTTTACTTCTACATACTAATTTAGTGGCTTAAAAAAACTTATTGGTTTAAAACAAAATCATTTATTGATTCATACTTTTGTGGATTAGCAATTAAGCTTGGCACACCTGAGTGGTTCTTCTGTTGGTTTGCCTGGGCTTATTTATGTGACTTTATTTATTTTTTACTTGGAGGTCCGGGGGATTGAACTCAGGTCCCTCCATAAGGGAGATGGAAACCCAACCATTTGAGTCACATCCATCCCCCACTTATGTGACTTTAGTCAGCTAGATGTTCTTACATGCCTAGTGGTTGGGGTGCCTCAGTCATAGTTCTCCTTCATGTGGCCTCCCTAGCAGGTAAGCTCAGGTTATTAACATGGTGGTCTCAGGGTTTCCTGTGCAGAAGGGTTACCATTCAGGCCTCCTCTGCACTTCACTTGACTTTAGTTCCCTGAGCTGCTGGCTGCATTGCTGCTTAGTGGGAGAGGCTTGGAATGGATCGTGAGGAGTCATCTCCACAATGCTGACAAAGCTCCTATGTGCCAGCTAGTTGTGTCTTTAGTTCTCAGACAGAAACCATGAGTTGTTCCAGAGCTGCTAAAAAAACAGTTCTCCTGAATTTGTTAAAATGAGATAGGTTGTTTTCTAATGTAGCTCCTTCATCTGAGATAGTCAAGGGGGCTTTTTGTTGTTTATTGTTGTTGCCTAATGTTCTTCTCTCCTAAATTTTATTATGAAGTTTTTTTTTTTTTTATAACTTTATTTTGTACATTTAATAATTGAAAACATAAGCAATTAAAAACTAAAAAGTAAACACAGATGACTAAATATATACATTTCTCAATTAAATATAATGGATACATGTAAATTTTTTTGTTGTTTTGTTTTTTGTTTGTTTTTTTGTTTTTTGTTTTTGTGAATCAAACAATATATTACACAATATATTTGGTTCATAGTAATGCATTCATACAGTATTTGTCCTTTTGTGTCTGGCTTGCTTCACTCAACATAATGTCCTCCAGGTTCATCCATGTTGCCATATGCTTTATGACTTCATTTCTTCTTACAGCTGCATAATATTCCATCGTGTGAATAGACCACAGTTTGTTTATCCATTCATCTGTTGATGGACACCTGGGTTGTTTCCAACTTTTGGCAATGGTGAATAATGTGGCTATGAACATCGGTATGCAGATGTCTGTTCGTGTCACTGCTCTCAGTTCTTCTGGGTATATACCCAGTTGTGGTATTGCAGAGTCACATGGCAAGTCTATATTCAACTTCTTTAGGAAGTGCCAAACAGTCCTCCATAGTGGTTGTACCATCCTGCATTCCCACCAACAGTGAAGAAGTGTTCCTATCTCTCCACATCCTCTCCAACACTTGTAGTTCTCTGTCTTTTTAATAGTGGCCATTCTGATAGGTGTGAAATGATATCTCATTGTAGTTTTGATTTGCATTTCCCTAATCATGAGTGATGTTGAGCATTTCTTCATGTGTTTTTTTGCCATTTGTATTTCTTATTATGAAGTTTTAAACATGCAGAAAAAATAGAAAGGCTTGTACATTGAACACTCATATTCTACCTAGATTCAACAATGAACATTTTCCTACATGTACTTTATCACCTATATGTACATTGCTCTATCATCAGTTCAAGGATAATACTCAAATATTGCCTTATATGCAGAATTGAGTCTATTCGCAACACAAGCTGCCAACCCACAGTATAGGATATTTTATGTTCCTTTGGCATTTCAAATCCTCTAAAGGCTGCTACAACCTTTTCCAGCTAGCCACTTTTAACTCAGTTCCTCCCTATCCCACATGCCTTGTCTAGAGAACCCAGCCTCTTCTCTCTCTTCGACTCTTCCAAATCTTGCCTGCCCTTTGAGACTGAGACCTTTCTCTCATCTAACCTGCCCTGATCTTTATCCCACATGACCTCTCCCTTTTGAGATTCCTCTGATCCAGTGATTTATAACCATGGCTGTACTTAAGAGTGCTTAAAAATATAAAAACCTGAACCCCATCCCCAGAGAATCTAATTTTATTGATTTGTGGTGGGGCCCAGGAGTCCATATCTTAAACAAGCACCCAGGTAGCTCTAATATGCAGCCCGGGATGAGGAGTGAGAGCCACAGCTCTTGCTCATCCTATCTGTGAGTTTCCATTTGTGGTTAAGTACATTGGGACTGCTATTACTATAAGGGAAGGAAGGGTCTTAAGGCCATTCCACAGCCCATCCAATGTAGAACAGTTGAGACAGGAAGTTCAGGGGAGGGTTCTCCCTGGGGAGGGTACAGCATGGAATTATTTTGAGTGACACAATGCTGTAGGGATTTAGGCAATGAAAGTTAATAGCACATGTATTATCTTACATGTGCACCCAGTTTGGGAATGGGATTTTACATAGACTGGCCAGGGATGTCTTCCTTGAGAACTTAGAGTGTGCGGCAGTCAGTTGTCTGAATACTTCACATTTATGAATTCATTTAATCCCCACCACAACCCTGTGAGATAAGCACTGTTATTCTAATTTTACAGAAGAAACAGAGGCAATTAGAGGTTAACTATGCTCAAGGTTATACTAGTTGGGGACAGATGTGGGCTCCTAATCCAGGCAGTATGGTTTAAGTCCTTGCTCTTCACCACCATTTGTTTCCACTTTTCAGGCCTGAGCAGGGAACGTGACAGTGTGAGTTAGGGGAAGGAGTGAGTCCTGCTGTATGAAGTATATGAACTGGTGGATTATTTAACCCTAGTGAGGGGCTCAGCTGCTTCCAGTAGAACACAAATGCTTGACTCTCAGAAACTTTTCAAATTCAGAAAGATGATGTTTTTACTTGTTTAATTTGTATGTGTATATGTGTGTATGTGATGTCTTCCTCTTCTTTCTGCCTAGATTTAAAGCTCCTCAAGTGTAGGGATTTATTTTTTTGTTTTGTTTTGTTTTTATCCCCCATAGCAGCCAGACTAGAGTGCTGACAGTAATAGGTATGTGCATGATGGCTGGCTGGATAGAGATAGAAGAATAATGGTCTTTGAAACTCTTGGCACCAAGGTCACCTTCCAAAGTAGGGTCTAGAAATCTTGCCTACCTTCCTCAGGACAACCTTTTCAATCCTAAGTAGGGCTGACTCCTGGATGAACCAGGGTATGCTTTGTGTTATAGGTGTCTGTGGCATTCAGAGATGTGGCTGTGGATTTCACCCAGGAGGAGTGGAGGTTGCTGAGCCCTGCTCAGAGGACCCTGTACAGGGAAGTGATGCTGGAGACATACAACCACCTGCTCTCACTGGGTAAGGATGGCTTTCCTTAGTGCTTAAAATCTGCCCCACAGAGCATCTTCCACTCATAATGAGAAAAGGCTACCTAAGGAGCAGCTGTCTCTTAGGGTTGGGCTTAAAAGCAATAATTTGCCTTTTCTGTCAAGGTGAACCTGGTAAAGCAGGTAGATTTATTCAGGTTGTATATAACATTCTGTACTTTCAGGCCTTTCTCCCAAGGCTGGGGCTTTCTTTCTGTTTTATCTTGCTCTCTAAACCCAGGAGATTTTCATTCACCAGATATCAATATGCTGTCTTTTTAACTGGAGTCACCTTTCCTTTCTCAACCCTTTCCTGCAGAGACTATTCATAGACCTTTTGTACCACCCTCTGTGTCTCCCCCACCCATTTTGGTTCTGAGTTCTGGAATGGCCCCTGGAGCCCATGATCAAGAGTCTCTTTGTTGTTGTTGTTTTTTTTTTTTTAAGGGCCAGGCTGGAGCCAGCTTACATATTTTATTTGATTAATTCAATTAATCTTCCCAAGAACCCTGTGAAGAAGATGGTACTCTTGCCCTTACCTCAGGAAAAGAGCACTGAGGCTTGGTAAAGTCTTCTCTTTGTTTTCTTTCTCTATGGGCAGGACTTCCATTTTCCAAGCCCAAACTCATTACTCAGCTGGAGCAAGGGGAAGAGACCTGGAAGGAAGAGAGAAAATGTCTACTGGGCCTCTGTCCAGGTAAGTGGGAGTAAAGGGCAGACAGGACAGTCAGCAGCTTGGCAGGTGGGGAAGGAAGAGGAATCTCTGAGTTAGTGAGGAAGCTCTTCTCCAGAAAGAGCTGGAGAAGCTGCCTTGCCTGGCTTTCCTTCTAGGGCATCATCATCATCAGTTGAGTGAGGGGCTTTCCTGGCTTTTCTTGTCCTTTTCCTCCAGCAGGAAGCCTCCCTTCTTCCCATTTGACTTGCCTTCTCCAACATGCTCAGGCTGTCATCATTCATGGGCTTTTCTTTCTCTGCCTGATATTTTTTAAAAAACTGCACCTACCCCACAAGCATTCAGTCTACCACACTTGAGACACTTTCCAGTTTCTCTTATGCTAAGCATAATTGATAATCTGTCTATAGTGTTGTTTGCATATTTTAAAACTTTGTATTAATGGCACCATATTGTATATATATTTCAGCAGTTTGCTCTCTTCATTGACAACTTCCATGTTGATATGCGTGGCTCTGGTTCATTGATTTTCACTACTCTATAGTATTGCAGTATATGCATAATTATAATACAATTCATTTATCCATTCCATTTTTGTTGGACACTTACGGTTTTATCAGTTTTGGTTATTAAAGAATGCTGCTATGAACATTCCTATATGTGTGTCCTTAGACACATAGGCCCTTGCTGCTATAGAATATATAGCTAGGAGTGGAATAGCTGCATCACAGAGTGTGCACTTGTTCAATCTGCCTGGATAATGCTAAATTATTCTCCAAAGTTGTTTTTCCTCATGTAGTATTGTATGAGAATTCTAGTTGGTCTCTTCCCTTGGTAACACTTAGTGTGGTCAGACTTTAGTTTTTGCCCATCTTTTAGATATGAAATGGCATTTCACAGAGGTTTTAATTTACCATTGAGACTGAGCATCTTTTCATAGGTTTATATGTTGATTGGCATTGGTGTTTCCTCTTCTATAAATTGCATATTCAGTTTTTTTGCTTGCTTTTCTTTTTCTTATTGATTTGTAGAAATTCCTTCTAAATCCTAGAAATAAATTCTTAGTCAGTTAGTTCTATAATGTCTGTCTTCTTCCAAGTCTGCGGCCTGCCTACCTGCTTTTTAAACAACTTTTAAATTTTGAAATAATTTAAGACTCAATTTTAAAAAATAACAAAGTTCTCATGTACTCTTCACACAGCTTTCCCCAATGATAACATCTTATATATTCATAGCACATTTTCAAAACCAGGATATTGCCTCTTAAATAAATTCAAGACCTTAGATTGAGATTTCATCAGTTTTTACATGTACTCTTTTTTGTTGTTATTGTATAGAACTATGAAATTTTATTTCATATATAGATTCATGTAACCACCACCAGAATAAGGATACAGAACTGTTCCATCACTACAAAGAAACTCCCTCATGCTACCATCCTTCCAACATTTACCCATGGTAACTATTGATCTGTTCTCCATCACTCTAATTTTGGTATTTCAAGAGTGTTATAAAAATTACTTTTAAAATGGCTTTTATAAGGATTTAAAAATTTTCAATGGATTTGTCAGTATTTTTTTGTATGTTTGTGGGGTTTTTTGTGTTTAAGAAATCCTTCCCTCTGTCAAGATCATAATGACATTATTTAGATTTTTTTCCTATAATTTAAAAAAATTACTTTTTCCACTTAGATCTTGAATCCCCCTGGAATTGAATTTGTGAGTGTTGGGAAACAGGGATCTATTTTTATGTTTTGAAATGGATAGTCATCATACATGACATTATTCATTGAATAGCTTATTTTCCCCTATTTAAATGCTACCTCTTTCATGTTTTGAGTTTCAGTATATGCATAGATTAATTTCTGGACTCTCTTTTCTATTCCATTGTCTTTTTGCTTTTCTCTGCACTATTATCATACTGTTTTAACTTATTATAACTTTAAAAAGTCTTGACATCTGATAGGGTAAGTCTTTCCATGTTATTCCTTACAGTGTCTTTATTAGTTTTAGCCTTTGATGTTCCATAAACATTTTACAGTCAGCTTGTCAGATTTCATAAAATATTCTGTCAGGATTGTAGTAATTGATTGAATTTATATATAAATTAATATATATATATATAGAAACTATATTATGTATATTAACAAATTAATTTAGAGATAATCAACATCTTTTACAATATTGTCTATTTATTAATAGATGTCTGTCTCTTTTTATTTATTACTATGTCTTCATTACTACACATCTATCTTTATGCACAGGTGTGTTAGTTTCTTAGGGTTGCCATAACAAATTACCACAAACTGGGGAGCTTAAGCCAACAGAAGTTTATTCTTTCACAGTTTTGGAGGCTAGGCTCGAAGTTCAAAATCAAAGTGTTGGCAGGGAACTGCTCCCACTGAAGGCTCTAGGGAAGAATCCATCTTTGCTTTTTCCAGCTTCTGGTAGCCCCAGGCAGTTCTTGGTTTGTGGCAGCATAACTCCAATCTCTGTCTCCATCTCCACATGGCTGTCTTCCTCTTTGTCTGTGTGTCTCTTCTTATAAGGGCAACAGTCATATTGGATAGAGGGCCCACCCTAATCCAGTATGACTTCTTAATGTAACTAATTATATCTGCAAAGAACCCATTTCCAAAGAAGATTACATTCACAGATATTGGGGGCTGAGACTTCAACAAATTTTTGGGGGGAGGACACAATTCAACCCACAACAATAGGCTTAGTATATTTTTTGTTATTTTGAAAGTTATATTTTTAAAAACTAAATTTTTATAATTGTTTGTTGAAATATATAAATAAAATTCATTTCACCTTATAGATCATATACCCAGCAGCCTTGCTAGACAGTTTTATTAATTCTAGTGATTTGTTCTATGAAGATTCTTTGGATTTTCATATGTAGATAACTATTTCATCTGTTTATTTGTACCTTTTTTTCCCCCTTGTTCAATCTTATCTTCAGGGGCTAATCTTATTAATCTTTTCAAAATGCAACTTTTGGCCTTATTGATCATGTCTATTGCATCTGAACTTATTTTTATTGTTTCCTTCTTTTGGGCCTATTTTGCTGTTCTTTTATTTTTTTAAATATATTTTTATTAGAGAAGTTGTGAACTTACAAAGCAATCATGCACGTGTGTAGAATTTCCGTACAACAACCTTTCACCAATATACCACACTATTGTGGAACATTTGTTATAGATTATGAAATAATATCATCAGACTATTACCAGTAACAATGGTCCATAGTGTACATTTGGCATATTTTTTCCATACCCCCCTATTATTAACACAGTACATCTTTGGCATTGATGTAAGAATATTACAGTATCGCTGTTACCTGTAGTCCATAGGTTGCATTAATTGTATTTTTCCCATGCCTCTCCATATTACCCCCACTCTGCAATAATGACATACATCTGTTCTAGTTCACAGGACATTTTGCATTTGTACCATTAACCACAATTCTCATCCACCTTTGGGTTCACTGTGTTATTCGGTCCCTACATTATTCTCTAGCTTTCTTTCAATTGACATTTATATCCCTAGACTACCCTTTTCAGCCACAATCCCACTTATAAACCAACTGCTACTCACTCTAATGTGTTACCATCAACTCTATCCATTTCCACATATTTACAGTCAAGTTAATTAAGACATACATTAAGCATCAGTACTCCTTCATAGTCCTCCTCTTATCTCCTAATAACCTATACTCTAGGTTTTTTTTTGTTTTTTTTTTTTAAAGATTTTATTTATTTATTCATTTATCCCCCCCTTGCTGCTTGTGCTCGCTGGGTCAGCCAACCACGCCGTGCGGGCGGGCCTGCCCTCACCAGGAGGCCCCGGGAACCGAACCCGGGGCCTCCCATATGGTAAACGGGAGCCCTACTGATTGAGCCACAGCCGCTTCCCTATACTCTAGGTTTTAACTCCATGCATTTATTCTTCGTATTTAGTTCATAGTAGTGAAACTATGCACTATTTGTCCTTTTGTGTCTGGCTTATTTCACTTAGTATAATGTCTTCAGGATTTATCCTTGTTCTCATATGTGTTCCAATTTTATTTCTTCGTACTGTAGCATAGTATTCCATCACATGTATATACCATATTTTATCCATTCATTGGTTGATGGACACTTGGGTTGTTTCCATCTTTTGGCAATTGGGAATAAAGCTGCTATAAGCATTGGTGTGCAGATGTCTGTTCGTGTCACAGTTTTCAGTTCTGGATATATTCCTAGTACAGGAATTGTTGGATCATATGCCAGTTTTATATTTAGCTTCCTGAGGAACCACCAGACTGTCTTCCACAGAAGCTGCACCATTTTACAATCCCAGCAACAGTGAAAGAGTGTTCCTATTTCTCCACATCCTCTTCAGCACTTACTGTTTTCTGTTTTCTTAATAATGGCCATTCTAAGTGGTGTGAGATGATATCTCATTGTCGTTTTGATTTGCATTTCCCTAATAGCATATCAAACATTTTTTTTTCATGTGTTTTTTGGCCATTTGTATTTCCTCTTTGGAAAAATGTCTATTTAAGTCTTTTGCCCATTTTTAAATTGGATTACTTGCTCTTTTATTGTTGAGTTGTATGATCTCTTTATATAGAATGGAAATCAAACCCTTGATTTGTGGTTTCCAAATACTTTCTCCCATTAAGTAGGCTGCCTTTTCACCTTCTTGACAAAGTCCTTTGAATCACAAAAGAATTTAAGTTTGAGGACATCCCATTTATCCATGTTTTCTTTCCTTGCTCATGCTTTTGGTGTAAGATTTAAGAATGCAACACCTACCATCAGGTCTTGAAGATGTTTTCCTACATTTTCTTCTAGGAGCTTTATGGTTTTAGCTTTTATTTTTAGGTGTTTGATCCATTTTGAATTAATTTTTGTATAAGGTGTGAGATAGGGGTCCTCTTTTTTTCTTTCTTTTTTTTTTTTTAATTTATTTATTCATTTATCCCCCCCTTGCTGCTTGTGCTCTCTGGGTCAGCTAACCATGCCGTGCGGGCGGGCTTGCCTTCACCAGGAGGCCCCGGGGAACCGAACCCGGGGCCTCCCATATGGTAAACGGGAGCCCTACTGATTGAGCCACAGCCGCTTCCCCTCTTTTTTTCTTTTGCCTATGGATATCCAGTTCTCCCAGCACCATTTGTTGAACAGACTATTTTTACTTAGCTATGTGAGTTTGATAGGCTTGTCAAAAATCACTTGACCATAGATGTGAGGGTCTGTTTCTGAACCATCAATTCAGTTCCATTGGTCTATGTGTCTATCTTTATGCCAGTGCCATCCTGTTTTTACCACTGTAGCTATGTAATATGATTTAAAGTCTGGAAGTGAGAGTCCAACTTTCCTTTTCCTTTTTAAGATGTTCTAGCTATTTGGGACCCATTACCCTTCCAAATAAATTCGATAATTGTATTTTCCAGTTCTTTAAAAAATGCTAGTGGAATTTTTATTGGGATTGCATTGAATCTGTATATCAATTTGGTTAGAATTGACATCTTAATGATATTTAGTCTTCCAATCCATGAGCATGGAATGTTCTTCCAATTATTTAGATCTTTTTTGATTTCTTTTAGTAATGCATTGTAGTTTTCTGAATACAAGTGCTTTACATCCTTGGTTAAACTTATTCCTAAATATTTGATTCTTTTAGTCACTGTTGTTAATGGAATCTTTTCCCCCTGACTTCGTCCTCATATTGCGTATTACTAGTGTCTTTTAAAGTCTATTTCATCTGATATAAGTATAGCTACTCTGGCTTTTTGGTTACTGCGTGTGTGGAATACCTTTTCCAGCCTTTCACTGTCAGTCTATTGGTTTCCTTGTGTCTAAGGTGAGACTCTTGTAGACAGCGTATAGATAGCTCATATTTTCTTATCCATTCTGCCAGTCTGTATCTTTTGATTGGGGAGTTTAATCCATTAACATTCAATGTTATTACTGTAAAGGTAGTTCTTATTTCACCCATTTTGACCTTAAGGTTTTATCTGCCATATTTCTTTTTCACCACTCTTTTGACACTTTTAATTACTTTCACTGATATAATCTTCATTTCTAGACTCTTCCAAGACTCTCTCTCCTGTCTTTTCTTTTTAGATTGTAGCATATCCTTTAGTATTTCCTGCAAATCTGGTCTCTCTTTATTATAAACTCTTTTTTTTTTTTAAGATTATTTATTTATTTATTCATTTATCCCCCCCTTGCTGCCTGTGCTCGCTGGGTCAGCCAACCACGCCGTGCGGGCAGGCTTGCCCTCACCAGGAGGCCCCGGGAACCGAACCCGGGGCCTCCCATATGGTAAACGGGAGCCCTACTGATTGAGCCACAGCCGCTTCCCGTATTATAAACTCTTTATAAACACGTGTTTGCATGTCTCTTGCTGTCGTTTAGTTCCCTGAGATCTTGTTCAATTTTTTCTATCCTTTTCTTCTTCATCTGTTCTTTTGTATGTTTGCTTTCGGAGGCCATGTCTCAAGCTCACCAATCCTTTCTTCTGCCTCCTCAAATCTACAGTTATATGACTTCAGTGTATTTTTAATTTCATTTATTGTGCCTCTCATTCCTGTAAGGTCTGCTATTTTCTATGTATGCTTTCAAATTCTTCTTTGTGCTCATCCAATGTCTTCTTAATATCTTAATCTCTTTAGCCATCTCATTGAATTTATTAAGGAGATTTGTTTGAGCATCTATGATTAGTTGTCTCAACTCCTTTATGTCATCTGGAGGCTTTTCTTATTCCTTTAACTGGACTATATCTTCCTGTTTCTTGGTATGGATTTTTTTGTTGGTGGTGTCTTGGCATCTGGCTTACTAGATGTATTTATTTTGGGTGTAGTTTCTCTCTTTAGTTTAGGACTTTCTTTCCCTTTCTCCATTGCTGGTTGTGTAGTAGGAGCCAAGGATGTAGTTGGTGTTGTAAGCCATGGCGGTTAAAGCTGCCTGCATTGCCCCGGGGACTGAAGAAGCTTCTCCCACCTTTCTCCTTTGCCAGGGGTAGGGACAGAGCCACAGTTGTCTGTAATAATCCAAGTCATGCAGGCCAAGACCCTCTGAGGGACTGATGAAGCTTCATGCCCCTTCCTCCCTTGTCTGGGGTGGGGATGGGTAGCAATTTATGCAGGTCCAAAATGACTGCAGTTGCCCCTGTAGACCCTCTGGACTGCTCAACAATCTAATTTGTGCTGGCCAAATGCACCTGCAGTTGTCCTGAGAGGCTGAGGGAGTACTGTCCCTTCTGGCCTTTACGGGGTAGGAATGGAACCACCGATGCCCACCAGTTCAGTCTGTGTAGGCCAAAGTGCTTTCCATTGCCCAGAGAGGCTAAGGAACCATCAGTCCCCTCTTATCTTATTGGGTGGAGGGGGTGAATCCACAGGCGCCCAACAGTTCAGTCTATGGAGGCCGAGAGTATCGGCCATTGTCTGAGGAGGCTGAGGATACACCAGCTCTGTACTGTTCTATTGGGGGGTGGGGGTGGATCCACAGATACCCAGCAGTCCAGGCCGTACAGGCCAAGAGTGCCTGCCATTGCCTGGAAAGGCTGAGGAAACACAGCTCCCCTTCTACCTTACTTGGGGACAGGGATGGAACTATAGGTGTTGACTATTTAGTCTGTGTGGGCCAAAAGCACCTGCAGTTACCCAGAGAGGCTGAGGAAACACAGCTCCCACTTAACCCTATGGGGGGTGGGGATGGAGCTACAGGTACCCAAGTGTGAGCTGAAAGTGCCTGCAGTTTCCCAAAGAGGCTGAAGAAACCCCAGTCCCCTCCTATCCTATGGGGCTGGAGGGAAAGAGATGGAATTGAAGGCACTCAACAAACCAGTTTGAAAGTGCCAGCAGTTGCCTGGAGAAACTGAGAAAATATAGCTCCTCTCCTATCTTATTAGGATTTGGGGAATGGAGCCCCAGGTGTCCGACTATTCAGTCTGTTGGGGGGACAGGCTGGTGCAGGTCCCACCATCTTCCTCCCTAGTAGAGGTGGGGCTGCAGTCTGATCTGAGTGGAAAGAAGCCTGTCCCTACCATCACTGTGATTTTCAATCAGCTTCCCCTCATGCCAGGGGCAGAGTCAAAATGGCAGCTACCCGTCTCTTTCCAACTTAGGTTCAAACTTTAGCTGTTCTTAGGGTTATACTTTAGCTGGCTGAATTTACTAATCAGTAGCTGAAGTCATGGCCAACGGTTTCTTCCTCCTCTGTTTTTGGGAAATGGAGCTTCCAACTCCAGTCACAGAATAGTTCCTGAGGTGGCTTGTGCTGCCAGAGTAAGATGAGCATTGGCCCCTGTGGTGTGGCCTGTAAGCTTCCTGGAGAGGCTGGTGCAGGTCCCCTCAGCTTCCTCCCTGCCGGAGGTGTGGCTGGGGCTTAGGCTAGAGCTGCAGTCCAATCTGAATGGAAAGAAGCCGAACTCTACCAGCACTGTGATTTTCAGTCTGCTGTGCTTCCCCTCATGCCGGGGGCAGAGTTAAAATGGCAGCTATCAGCCTCTCTCTGACTTGTACATGTTTAAACTTTAGCTGCTCTTAAGATTATACTTCAGCCAGCCAAATTTACTAATCAGTAGCTGAAGATGGTGCCCAACTGTCTCTTCCTCCCCCATTTTTGCGAAGTGGAGCTTCCAATTCCAGCCATGGAATATCTCCTGAGGTGACTTGCGCTGCCAGTGGAGCACCTGCCTGAGCGATGTGAAGTGCTCTTCTCACGAATCTTCTCTGCAGATGAGCCGTCTCCTCCTTCTATTCTTCAAGGATGTTGCAGGATGCTCTTCTGGAGCCCCCAAACAGGTGCTTTAGATAGATGAATGATTACTAACTGCCCTGTAGCATGAGCTGACTCTTGGAACTCCTTATTCTGCTGCCATCTTACTGGTTTTCCTGTCCTCTATTTTTTAAGAGAGTTAGATTTGGTATTATTTCTTTCTTAAATGTTTGATATAATTTACCAGTGCAATTCTTACTCCTGTCTGTTGCAGTTGTTTCAGATGTACACTTTCCCAAAGCTTTTGGTTGCTTTCAGATATTTTCCAGGGCCTTTAAATTATTTGTTGTATTTTATCCAGTTTTATAATTGTTTACTATGAGGGGTTCGTGTGATCACTTCACTTCTGCCTTTTTCAGAAGTGGGCTTCATATTTTGTAACTTGATATTTGGAAATCACTTCAAAATTACTGAAAGTTTGCAAAAGCAAAAACAGTACAGAGAAACCTGTGTACCCTTTACACATATTCACCTATTAATATTTCACCCAGTTTGCTTTATCGTTTGCTCTTGTGTTCTCTTGCACACATATTCTCCTTCCCTTCCTTCTCTCCCTCTCAATATTTATCAATATATGTGTGTGCATGTGTTCATATATGAATGGGTGTTAATTTTTTTTTCTGTGGATTTTCTAACAATGGGACAATTCTCTTATATAACAACAGTATAGTTATCACACTCTGTAAAGTTGATACCATAATTTTATCTAATATCTACCATTCATACTCAAAATTTGTCAATATAGCTTTCTTCTTCTCTCAAAAATATGATCCAGTTCAGGCTCAGGCAGTGCATTTGCAGGTCTTGTCTATATAAGATCTTCACTATAGATGATTTCAATAACCTTTCTTTTTTCTAACGACATTGACATTAGAAGAATACTACAGCCCCCTTTTTTAACAGCTTCATTGAGGTATAATTACTCATTGTAAGAGTATAATTCAATTATTTTTAGTAAATTATAGAGTTGTATGATCATCTCCATCCAAGAGCATTTCCATCACTCTGAAAATTTCCCTTGTGCCCATTTGCATTCAACCACCTCTGCCATCCCAGTCCATGAAACCACTGATCTGCTTACTGACCCTAGATATTTGGTGTTCTTGGACATTTCATATAAATGGCATCCTAAAATATATAGTCTTTTGCATCTAGCTTTTTTCACTTAGCCTTATATTTTTGAGGTTCATTCATTTTGCTAGGCTTCCAAAAGCAGATACCATAAAATGAGTTGGCTTTTAACAATGGGAGTTTATTCACTTACAGTTTGAGGCCATGAGAATGTCCAAATCAAGGCATCATTAAGACAATGCTTTCTTCCTGAAGACTGGCTGCCAGCAACCTCAGGTCCTCTGCCACATGGCAAGGCACATGGTGGTGTCTGCTTATCTCTCATTCTCTTCTGGGTTTTGTTGCTTTCAGCTTCTTGCTTCTGTGGCTCTCTGTCTGAATTTCATTCTCTTATAAAGGACTCCAGTCAGAGGATGAAGACCCACCCTGAATGAGGTGGGCCACATCTTAAGATCCTACTCACCAAAAGATCCTACTTAAAATGGTTCTACACCTACAGGAATGGATTAAATTTAAGAACATACTTTTCTTGGGTATGTACAGCTTCAAACCACCACGGCATATATCAGTAATTCATTCCTTTTTATTGGTGTATAGTATTTCATTGTTTATATATAAATTGTTTATTCATTCAGCAGTTGATGGGCATTTGGATTGTTGTCTACTATTTTGCTCTTATGAATAATGCTGCTATGAACGTTCATGTACCAGGCTTGTTGTAGACATATGTTTTCATTTCTTTTAGGTAGATAATCAGAAATGGATACTGGGTTTTATAGTGTGTTTCTGTGTAACTTTTTAAGAAATTGCCAAATTATTTTACAAAGTAGCTGTACCATATTACATTTCTAATATAAATGTATTAGGGTTCCAGTTTCTCCACATCGTTGTTAAAACTTGGCATTGTTTCTAATTTTGATTGTAGGCATTCTAGTGGGTGTGTAGTGGTATCTCATTGTGTGTGTGTGTGTGTGTTTCTATCCAGGTTT
Organism: Tolypeutes matacus; assembly: GCA_026826555.1. Taxonomy (NCBI): domain Eukaryota; kingdom Metazoa; phylum Chordata; class Mammalia; order Cingulata; family Chlamyphoridae; genus Tolypeutes; species Tolypeutes matacus. The sequence goes on along the minus strand of JAKSZT010054567.1, from coordinate 1,312,542 downwards.
TCATATCACTAGTTTATTCCTCTTTTCTTTTTTAATTAGAGAAGATGTGGGCTTAAACAATCATGAATAAAATACAAAATTCCCATATACTACCACCGTATTATTTTTTGTTACTGATGCAGTCTCTTTACTAGTAATTGGTTTAAGATCTTCTATTTCTTCTTGAGTCAGTGTAGATAATTTGTGTTTCTAAGAATTTGTCCATTTCATCTAGTTTATCTAATTTATTGGCATACAGTTGTTCATACTATCCTTTTATAGTCCTTTTTATTTCAGCAGAGTTGGTAGTTATGTCATTTCTGATTTTTGTTATTTTCATCCTCTCTCTTTTTTTCCTTCATCAGTCTTGCTAAAGGTTTGTCAATTTTATCGATATTTTCAAAGAACCAACTTTTGGTTTTGTTGATTCAATTTTTTTTTTTTCTTTATTTATCTCTGCTGTAATCTTTCTTATTTTCTTCCTTCTGCTCGCTTTGGGTTTAGTTTGCTCTTTTCCTAGTTCTTCCAGTTTAGAGGTTAGATCTCTGATTTGAAGTCTTTCTTCTTTTTTAATGTAAGCATTTAGAGCTATGAATAAACTGCCTTTGCTGCATATTATAGGTTTTGGTATGTTTTATTTTCATTTTCATTTGGCTCAATACATTTCCTAATTTCTTTGTGATTTCCTATTTAACCCACTGGTTGTTATGAGTATGTTATTTCCACATATTTGTGAATTTTCCATTTTTCCCTGTTAATTGATTCCTAGCGTCATTCTACTATGGTTGGAGAACATACATTTAAGAGAATAAATTCAATATTTCTGAATTCATTGAGGCTTGTTTTGTGACCTAAGGTATTGTCTGTCTTGGAGAATGATTCATGTGTACTCAAGAAGAATATGCATTCTTTGTTGTTGAGGTGAAGTGCTCCATATATATGTCTGTTAGGTTTAGTTTGTTTAGAGTATCATTCATTAGAGTATCATTCAAGTTGTTTATTTCCTTATTAAGCTTCTGACTAGATGTTTTATCCATTATTGAAAGTGCTGTATTAAAGTCTCCTAATCTAAGCACCTCTTAAAAAAAATAACATTTTTTGTAAGCAAATGCACATATATGCATATATATTTATATATTTTATAAATATTGTATGTATTGTGAAAATTTTGATTTTTACCCACAATTAAAAAAAAAAAAAAAAGTCTCCTACTATTAATGTAGAAACACTATTTTCCCCCTTCTAATCTATCAGTATTTGCTTCATATATTTTGGGGCCCTGCTCTTAGGTGCATATATAACTGTTAAAGCTTCTTGTTGAATTGACCCCTTTATCAGTAAATAATGACCATTTTTGTCCCTCATACCTGTTTTTGACTTAATGTCTATTTATTTGATATTAGTATTGCTACCCCAGCTCTCTTTTGGTTACTACTTGCATGGTATATATTTTTTCCATCCTTTCAATTTCAACCTACTTGTGTCTTTGAATTCAAGGTTCATCTCTGGCAGATAGCATATAGTTGGGTCATGCTTTTTTTAAATCAATTCTGCCAATCTCTGCCTTTTGACTGGAGAGTTTTATCTATTTACATTTAAAGTCACTACTTCTGCCATTTTCTTGTTTAGTTTTTGTAAGTCTTATGCCTTTTTTGTCTTTCATGCCTATTTTTATATTTAATTTGATTTTTTGTGTTGTACTTTATTGAATGCCTTCTCTTTTCTATCTGGATATTTTTTTCATATAATTTCCTTGTGGTTACTATGGGATTAAAATTTAACATCTTAAATATATAACAATCATATTTGGTTTGATATCAACTTGACTTTAATAGTATATACATTTTCGATTATTAAATGTATAAAATAAAGTAAAAAAAAAAAAGTATATACATATACTTTTCCTATACCCCTCCATTCCTCTACCTTTTTCTGTACTTGTTACCACTTATAATTTTGTACATTGTATGTCCAAAACCATAGATTTATTGTTAGTTTTTTGCATTTGGCTTTTAGCACCTATAGGAAGAAGTGGAGTTACATAGCAAACAATGCAATATGATAATTCTGACATTTATAATGGTTACCTTTACCTGGGAATATTCTTTATTCTGCTTTGAACCACTGTCTAGTATCTTTTCTTTTCAGTAACTCCCTTTAGCATTGCTTTTAGGGCAGGTCTAGTGGTAATGACTCACTCAGCTTTTGTTTATCTTGGAATGTCATAATCTCTCCTTCATTTTTGAAGGAAAGTCTCACCAGATATAAAATTCTTGATGTACACCTGTTTTCTTTCAGCACTTTAAGTATTTCAATGCAATGACTTCTTGCCTCCCTGGTTTCTGATGAGAAATGGGCACTCAATCTAATTGGGATTCCCTTGTACATAACATGGTGCATTTCTCTTGCAGCTTTCAGAACTCTCTCCTCATCCTTTGCATTCCATAGTGTGATCAATATATGTTGGGGTGTATTTTTCTTCATGTTTATCCTGTTTGGTGTTCTCCTGGCTTCTTAGATGTGCAAATTCACATCTTTTGCTAAGTTTGAGAAATTCTCTGTGACTATTTCTTTGAATATTCCTTCTGCCCCTTTCTTTCTTCTCCTTCTGGGGTTCCCATAATGCATATATGGGTATATTTGATGGTGTCCCAAAGGTATCTTAGGCTATTTTTGCTTTTTACAATTTTTTTTTTTCTGCTTCTCAGCCTGACTCATTTCAATTGTCTTGTCTTTCTTTTTGCTGATTCTTTCTTCTGCCAGCTCTAATCTGCTTTTGAAACCCTCCCGGCAATTTTGCATTTCAGTTATTGTGGTCTTCAACTCCAGTAGTTCTGTCTGGCTCCTTTTTAAAATTTCTATCTCTTTACTAAGATTCTCATATTGCTTATTCATTGTTTTCCTGATATCATTTAGTTCTTTCTCTGTATTTTCCTTCATTTCCTTGAGCACTTTTTTTTTTTTTAAGTCTGTGTTTGGTATGTCCACATTCTAGTCGTCTTTGTCCATGTTTTCTGGATTTTTACCCTCTTCCTTTGGATGGGCCATCATTTCCTATTTCTTTGTTTCTTATATTCTTTTTTGTACACTGTACATTTTAGTATTTTAAAATGTTAACTCTGGGATTTATTCCCTGTGATGTCTGTTTCTTGATTTTGTTACCAGCTGGTGATAGGACAGTTTCTTGAGTTTCAGCCCTCCTATGAGGAACATCTGCCCAAGGCAAATGCAGAGTGAAGGTCCTCCCTGTCTTTTGTGAGCCTGTGTCTTGTCCTGGGCTTTGCTTGTTAGTTGTTTTGGAGATCTCCTGTTTACAAGAGTTTGAATGCCTCCTCTATTTCCCAGGATACAGACCTTCCTCTCTCAGGTATTTAAAGCAAGTTAGCCTTTGCCCTAGGCTGTCCTCCTTTATAGTCTTTTATACTCCTTTCTTTCTCTCAAGCTGCTTTCACCTGGAGGGCAAATTCTGGTAGGGGGGCACACCAGGGAGGAGTTTCCCAAGTCAGTCTTTCCCAGCCAAAACAGGGCCAGGGACCCACGAAGGGGGTGCAGATTGGCTTGAAACTGCCCCAGGAAGGGGATCAAGAAGGTCACCAGGAGCTTCTTCCATGGCTCCCCAGAGCTGAACTTTCTTGATCTGCCCAGTAAATGGCAGCCCTTCAATTAACTGTCCCCTGTAACACCGAGGAAGCAGAGAGTTTTTAAGTCTCCTCCCCACTGCCTTTGTCCAGGGTAGGGTTGGAACAATGGTTGCCCTCAGAGCTGGACCCCCAATGATTTGAAGTTGATAATCAATAGCCATGATCAGTGATTGGCTGTGCCCACCTTTTAAGTCTCCTCCCCACTGCCTTTGTCCAGGGTAGGATTGGAACAATGGTTGCCCTCAGAGCTGGACCCCCAATGATTTGAAGTTGATAATCAATAGCCATGATCAGTGATTGGCTGTGCCCACCACTGGTCTTGGGGGAGAGGATTTTTATGTCCCTTTCTGTCACCAGAAGCTAGCCAGGAGCTGGACCCCACAGTAGCCTTCTGTGAGAATTGGGGGATGCATGCTCATAACTGCTCCATGGAGAGAGCGATTTACTGGTCTTTATTATAATTTACCAGCTTCTTCTGCTCTTCACTGGATGCTGTGAAGTTTTATTCTGGACTCCAAAAGTTCAAGATAGTTGTTTCAGACAGTTCCTGCCTGTTCAATAGTTGTTCTGATGGAAGGACTGAATTCTGGAGCTTCCTACTCTGCCATCTTCCCACAATCCTCTCCCTCATTGTGGTTTTCATTTGCATTTTCCTGTTGTAAGTTTTTGCTTCCTGTATTTTGGGGGCTCTATTTTTAGTTGTATATCTTTTGATCATTGTAGCATCTTCCTGATGTATTGCCCCTTTTGTCCTTATGAAATGTCCCCTTTTGTCTCTAATACTCCTTGTCTTGACATCTATTTTGTCTAATATTAATATAGGTATTCCAGTTCTCTTGTGATTATTGTTTGCATGGCATATCTCTATCCTTTTACTTTCAACCTATTTGTGTTTTTGGATCCAATATGTTTCTATTGTAAACAGTCCATTGTTGGTTGGATATTGATTTTTCAATCCAGTCTGACAATTTTTGACTGGATTGATTGGAGTGTTCAGTTTGTTCATATTTAATGTAATTATTGATATGGTTGGCTTTAAGCCTGCCATTTTGCTATTTGTTTGTACATCTCATATCTTTTTATTCCTTTGTCCTCCTTTACTGTCTTTTTTGATTGATGGATATATAAGTTTACCTTTAATTCCTCTCAATTTTTTAACTTTATAAAAGTGATTCCTTAATGATGCTCTGTGAATTAGAATATGCATCTTAATTTATCACAATCTACTGCCATTTAATACTAACTTAATTCCAGTAAAAACTGGTGCATATTATAAAGCTAACAATTTTTGTAATAGCAACTGCTTTTTACAATCTTCAAAGGAAATTAAGAGAAAAAAGAAATATAAATTTATATAACATATTTACTCACATATTTATCATTATTCGTGTTCTTCATTTCATCCTATGGATTTGAGATAGTGTTTAGTGTCATTTCTTTTTTAGCCTCAAGGACTTACTTTAGCATTTCTTAGACATCTTTGCTAGCAGATAATCTTAGTACTTGTTAATCTGGGAAAGTAAATTTTAATTTTGAAGGATAGTTTTGCAAGAATAGAATTCTTTGTTAATCGTTTTTTTTCTCTTCCAGCCCTTTGAATATGATATTCCACAACCTTCTGGCCTCCATTATTTCTGATGACAAGTCAGCATTAATTATAGTGTTTTTCCTTCTATACATGTTGAGTTGTTTTTCTGCTGCTGCTTTCAAGATTTTTTCTTTGCCTTTTTTTTTTTTTTCCAACAGTTTGACCATGATGTTGTCATTAGGGATGTCTTTATATTTATCTTGCTTGGAGTTTGTTGAGCTTGTTCTATCTGTAGACTGTTTTTCATAAAATTTGGGAAGTTTTGGCCATTATTTCTCCAGATATTTTCCTGCTCTTTTCTTTCTTGTCTTCTCCTTACTGAGTTTCCATTACACATAGGTTGGATTGCCTGATGGTCCCCGAGGTGTCTGTGGCTCTGTTTGTTTTTCTTTAATCTTTTTTTCACTCTGCTGTTTAGTTTGGGTAATTCTGTTTATCTATATCTAAGCTCACTGACTCTGTAGGAAACTTAAATGTGCTGTTGTATCTCTCAAGTAACTTTGTAATTTCAGTTATTTTACTTTTTAATTCCAGGCTTTCCT
>JAKSZT010054567.1:1260395-1306782 GCA_026826555.1 Tolypeutes matacus | reverse complement strand
TAACTTTGTAATTTCAGTTATTTTACTTTTTAATTCCAGGCTTTCCTTTTGGTTTTTTAAGAGTTTTTGTTTCTTATTGAAATTTTCTATTGTTAAATCTTTATTATCAAAATTTCCATTAATGTTTACACATTGTTTCCTTTAGTTCTTTGAACATATTTATAATATCAGCTTTGAAGCCCTTTTTCCCCCCCTAAATCATCATCTGGGATTACTCAGTTTCTTTTGACTACATTTTTTTCCCCTCAGAATGGGTCACTCTTTCTTGTTCTTTGATAACTGGACATTTTAGGTATTATATTGTAGCATCTCTGTTTTCTGATTATATTTCCTGCCTAATGATAGTTGTTAGTGCTCTTTATTTATTTAGTAACTTTTTTGGACTAAATCTGTGGAGTATGTCTCCTATATGGAGGTGATGTTTCTGTTCAGTTTATTTCATTTTTGTGTTTATTTTTAATCTTGGGTTCTGAAATGTGCCTGCATAGTTTAGTGGTCTGCAGTGATTCGCCATAGGTTATATTCAAAGACCTAAAGCCAGTAAGGCTTCCTATCTCTGCCAGTGGATAAGCATATGGGTCTGGGAGCATTAAAAATTCAGGCAGTTTTCAAGTCTTTCCTGGCTTTTATTTTTCACTGGACATTCTTGTTTTTCCTCTGTACCTGGGAGCAGCCTCCTTGTCTGGCAGGGATCTCTGTATAGCATGGGCCCCCTCCGGTCTTTCCTGCTTGTGCCTACAGCTTTCCATCAACAAGGGTTGTGTGGAGAGCTTATCAAGCCCCTCTCTGGTTGTCTCATTTCTGAGGTCTTCTTGCTAAATTTCTGGCCATTCCACCAGTTTCTTTCTTATTCCAAACAAGACTGTAATCCAGATTAGCAGAGCTGCTGGCCTTCCTTTTTCATTTACCACTGAGATTACTACTTTTATTGACAATACTGGACTTGATTTTCACCTTCCATTCCAAATCAAGTGAGTCTTCTCCAGAATCAGCAAAACTGATGGTTTCATGGCTTGTGCTGGTATTACTACCACACCAACCAGACTAGGGGGTAGGAGGGGTGGCAGAAGCTCCAGGCAATAATGTCACAGACTCCTGCTATTCTTATCTGAATCTCAGCATTTTTCATGAATAAATACTTCTCAATTTAGTGTATGGTTTTGGTTGATTTGGTAGATCCCCTGAAAATTTTCAGTCTGTCGGATAATATGAAAACAAATCCTTAGTATGGGTTTTGTGCATTGCAATAGAACAGTGCCTGACTATTTCTATAAAGGGCCACATAATAAAAATTTTAAGCTTTCCAGGACACATGTAGTCTGTTACATATTCTTCTTTTTAAACTTTACAACCCTTTAAAAATCATTTTGTATGGCTGCCATACAAAAAGGTCATAGCCTAGATTTCATCCACCATGTGAGTTTGCTGACTCCTACAGCGGAAAATGTAATGTGCAAAGCAAAATGAAAAATAGGTCTTGGGATAGATGTCTTGGTAGAAGATAGGGATGTGTCTTACTAAAATATGGTAAAATGGCCTAGGCAATCCTACATGTGACTACTCTGACTGGAAAACTTTCCTTCTTCATTAGGATCAAAGCAAGAAATTCAGCTGTGTGCCTCCTGCCCTCTGGCATTCTCCAATCAGCAAACCCTCAGCCAACATGTGTGGCTCAGTCATCTCCCTCAAATATTTTCATGTTTATGTGCAGAAAATCATCTCTGTCCAGGAAAGCAATATCCAGGAGATCAGAAACAGCAGCAGAAACTTCCCTTTGATAAAAGGTGCTCAAGTGACAAAGCAGAAGTTCAAGAGAGAGAAGACTCCAAATCCTTGTTTGGGAGAGTAAGCAGCAGCACTTCAAAGGCATTCTCCAGCCCTTTTGTGGAACAGCCAGTAAGGTCCAAGGAAAACAACACTGTGATGGACATAGGTCCCAGCCCAAAACAGAGGACAGATCTTAAGGAAACAGACAAAGTATTTAATGATTTAGAAATCTCAGGATTTGGAGCAATCAGATATAGAGACTTTGGGCTTGGCTTTATCAAGAAGTCAAACCTGCTAAGCCTTCAGAAGACACACATAGGAGGAAATGCTTATATGTATAGTGAATGGGGAGAAGGCTTTAACAGTATGTCAATCCTCATCAAAAACCAGGGAACACACTCTGGGGAAAAGCCTTATGTGTGCAGGGAATGTGGGCAGGGCTTTAACTGGAAATCAAACCTCATCACTCACCAGAGGACACACTCCGGGGAGAAACCTTATGTGTGTAAGGAGTGTGGACGAGGCTTTACTTGGAAGTCAAACCTCTTCACACATCAGAGGACACACTCGGGGGTCAAACCTTATATATGCAAGGAATGTGGACAGAGCTTTAGCCTGAAGTCAAATCTTATCACACACCAGAGGGCACACTCTGGGGAGAAGCCTTTTGTTTGCAGGGAGTGTGGGCATGGCTTTGGCCAGAATTCACACCTCATCAGACATCTGAGGATACATTCGGGAGAGAAGCCTTATGTTTGCAGGGAGTGTGAGCAAGGCTTTAGCCAGAAGTCACACCTCATCAGACACGTAAGGACGCACACGGGAGAGAAGCCTTATGTATGCACACAATGTGGGCGTCATTTTAGCTGGAAATCAAACCTCAAGACACACCAGAGGACACACTCAGGGATTAAGCCTTATGTGTGCCTGGAGTGTGGGCAGTGCTTTAGCCTGAAGTCAAATCTCAACAAACACCAAAAGTCACACTCAGGGGAGAAGCCATTTATCTGTAGGGAGTGTGGGCGAGGCTTTACCCGGAAATCAACCCTCATCACACACCAGAGAACACACTCAGGAGAGAAGCCATTTATATGCAGGGAGTGTGGGCGAGGCTTTAACGATAAGTCAACCCTCATCTCACACCAGAGGACACACTCAGGAGAAAAGCCTTTCATATGCAGGGAGTGTGGTAGGAGATTTAGTCAAAAGCCAAACCTATTCAGGCACAGGAGGGCACACTCAGGTGATAAGCCCTTTGTGTGCAGGGAGTGTGGACAAGGTTTTTGTGATAGGTTCTCTCTCATTACACACCAGAGGGCACATTCAGGGGATAAGCCTCATGTGTGCAGGGATTGTGGGCAAGGCTTTAGCCGTCAGTCACACCTCATCAGACACCAGAGAATACACTCTGGGGAGAAGCCTTATATTTGTAGGAAGTGTGGGAGAGGCTTTAGTCGGAAGTCAAACCTCATCAGACATCAGAGGACACACTCAGGATAGAAAACCTTTGTGACAGAGATCTAGTGAAGCCTTTAGCCTGGTGTCATTTCATTAGACACCAGAGGACATACATAGGGCAGAAAGTCTTTTCAGAGTTGGGCTGTAGCCATTGCCAGACACCAAACCAGAGGCATCTTATGTGTGACAGGAGTTTGTGTGCATGAAGCTGTAGCAGAAAAGAGTCAGCATCTACAGTTTACCTGAAGGGGCATCACTGGCAAATTTCCAGAAGCTGTGGCTTCCCCTAGCTGGTATGGTGGGTTGTGAAAGGCCACTCAGGTAACTTGATGGTGGGAGTACTTTTAAATAGGTTGGAATTAGGGAACAGAGATGATTCCAATGTCATTTCCCATGTAGATTTAAACACGCCTTCCATAGTAACCTAGATATTGCAGAAATGACTACTATAACTTGTCTCTCTTGATGTCTGTCTCACCTTCTGAGAAAGACACTTGGCAGAAACCCCACATATGATCAGGGTCCAGCCTCAGGGAGAATTTGGGGAATGGTGAATTCATGGGGACAGGGATAATGCAAAAATAGAAGAGGATTTTTTTTTTTTTTTTAATGCAGAGGGCCGATAGGTGAGAAATATTGAAATGTCCTAGCTCTGAATTTTGGGTGGAAGTCTCTAACATTTGAAATACCCTAGCTTTGCTTGCTTCCTGGGCCTCACTCTTCTTCCCAGGTTGAATCCATACTGAAGATATTTTTTTATTGACTGGTATATTTGGACTAGAAATATATTATGTGTTTTTATAAAGAAAACATATGCACACATGCAGAAATAGAAAACGAAATCACACAGCACCCCAGAGATAATTCTTTGGTTTGAATCTGTCCAACCACTGTAAAATATATCATGTCTCTGGCTGGGAATTCTCTCTTTTTGAAAAGAGTAGCATCCCACAAATTTATTTATAAATCCTGAGTCAAATCCCAATTTTTTTCATGGAACTTAACTAAATGATTCTGAATTTTATTTGGAAAATAAAGTTTTCAAGAATAAGCAGGAAAACATAGAAACTTTCTAATAACATATATCTTTTTGTTCTGATAAAGGCATTTAGAATAGTTCTTAGAACAGGAGTTCTTAACCTTTTTTGTTCCACAGACCCCTTTGCCAGTCAGGTGAAATGAATACTAATGTAATTTATTCATAAGTGAAGGAAATGCTAGATTTCACTTAGAGGTCAGAGAAAATAAAGATAATAAGTTGAGTTTTTTCAATTCATGCTCATGGACCCCCTGAAATCTTTAGGGGTCCGTGGACCCTTGGTTAAAAACCCCTGTCTTAGAACCATATAACAAATAGAAAACAAACACATCTATAAATGAGCATTTAGAATGTGATCAATCAGTATTTCAAATTAATGTGAAATTTGTAAATAAATGTGGGTACATCTATATTAATGATATTATACAAAATTAAGCCATGTTTGTTAATTTTGGTGTTTTTCTGTATATTTACCTTATTATTCTGCTGTTTTGTATTAATAGTCTCATTTTTATTTATTAATTTTAATATATGTTTAATATGTAAAATTAGATCTCTGATGTTAATATAGATATAATTTATATTAATAGAACAAACACTGATATATCCACCCTAGCAGAAAAAATAAGCCTAATTTTTTAAAACTTGATATTTCCAGTTCTGTAAACAGTATAATAAATAAATTTTCAATCATGTTAGAAAACATAAGTAAAACCAAGAAATCAAGGATTCTAATTAATTCTCAATTCAAGAACTCACTGCTTTCAAGTAAGAAATAACTAAGGTAAATAATACTTTACCAAACACACACACACATACACCCACAAAGATTCTCACACTTATCTGGGATACTGAGAACTGTGAAGTCATGGGAGCTGTGGTGGTTTGAAGCTCTATATACCCCCTAAAAAACATGTTAAATCCAATCCATTCCTGTGGGTGTATACCCATTGTAAATAAGACCTTTTGATGAGGTTACTTCAGCTAAGGTGTGTTCCACTTCAATCAGGATGGGTCTTAATCCTATTACTGGAGTCCTTTATAAGAGAATGAAATTCAGAGAGAGAAAAAGCTACTGAAGCCAGAAGCTGAAAGAAACCTGGAAGAGAAGGGTGAGACCAGCAGATGCTACTATGTGCCTTGCCATGTGACAGAGGAGCTAAGGATCACCAGCAGCCCGTCTTTGGGAAGAAAGCATCGCCTTGATGATGCCTTAATTTGGACATTTTCCCAGCTCTAAACCCGGGAGCTAATAAACTTCCACTGTTTTAACCCAACCCATTTTATCGTATTTGCCTTGAGTAATCTAGGAAACAAAAACGGGCAATTATTTGTTCATCACAAAATATTCATATTAAATAATAACAAAGATTGGAAAAATTCACATTTTCTATAAAAATTACAACAAAAATGACAAAACATGAGTTCATCCAAATAACTATATATTAAACTAGGCATGATAAGCTGTTTTAGCCAAAGAGGTGCTGATGCAAAGTACCAGAAATCTGTTGGTTTTTATAAAGGGTATTTCTTTGGGTAAATGCTTACAGTTACAAGGCCCTAAAAAGTCCAATTCAAGTTACCATAAGAGGTCCTTTCTCACCAAAATCAGCTGCCATGTGTTGAAGTAAGATGATGGGCCTGGTCTCTCCGTCCTTCCTCTTAAGGCTCTGTGGGCCCAGCTTCTTCTGATCTCAGCTGTAGGCTGGCACAAGATTTCTTTCCAGGTTTCCTCAGCTCAGCTGCTCTGTTCTTTTCAGCTGCAAACTATCAGGCAAATGGCTCATCTCTCTTCCTGGGGCTGCAGGATCAAAATTCTCTCCTCTGCTGTGTCTATGGAGCTCCCTTCCTTCCTGTGCCGCCTTCTGTTTCTTGAGTGAGTGCCTGTTTATATCAGCCCACCAAGGGGGCAGGGATTTAACCTGAGTTACACCCAACTGATGTGGACGAATTAAAGCCCTAATCTTAATATAATTTAATCAGACATCTCAGCTGAATCTAATATAATCAAAGGGTATTATGCCCAGAGGAACACACCAGTTTATAAACATAATCTCTTTTTGGAATTCATGAATAATTTCAAACTACCACATAAGCTATTTCAGAATTTATATTTCTTTACTGTTGATAAGATACTGTTCCTAATATACACTTTTTTTTTAAAAAAAAAAAAACAATTTATTGAAGTATATCACTCATACATGAACATATTAAATAAGTGTCCAGTAAACACTGTGAACTTACAAAAAAACATAACATCAGACAGGGCTCCCACATATCACCCCACCACAAATACTTTGCATTGTGAAACATTTGTTAACAAATCATGAAAGAGCATCATCAAAGTATTACTACCAACTATAGTCCTTATCTTACTCCCCTATACTTTTTTTTTAAAGGATTTATCTATCTATTTACTTTAATCATTTTTACCATCCCACCCCCCACCCCGTTTTTGCTGTTTTTGTGTCCATTTGCATTCACTGGGCAACTCTCTGTGTCTGTTTCCTGCCCTCTCTTCTCATCCTTCTGTCTTCACTGGGATGCGATCCTCGGAACCTCCGATATGGGAGACAGGCGTCCTACTGCCTGTGCCACCTTAGTTCCTGGTTTTTCAGTGCAAGTAGTCTTGGCTCTCTCTTGTGTCACTCTCCTGTTAGGTCATCATCTTGCTGCATGGCTCGAGGGGCCTGGCGGCATACCCGCTCACAGGGCCTGGTGGTGCACCTGCACATGGGTCCTGGAAGCTCACATGTGGAAGGGGCCTGGTACCCCACATGCCTTCTATATTTTTCTTTTTTAAATTTTTACTGGGAGGTCCCTCCACATGGAAGGCGGACACCCAACTACCCGAGCCACATCTTGCCCCCTGCCATATCTCTTAAGGTTGACCAATGATACCCAGAGTTAGTCTTTTCCCATACAGGATGGTCACATAATAAATCAGGCTTAGTTTATCACCAGCATTCTAAAAACCAGACCTAGGGAGAAAAACTAGGTCTGGGGACACATGCATGGTTTCTAATATAGCAAATGTTTAGCCTACAATATACACCACTTTTATCATCTAATAGACTTTTCTTACAAGGAAGTAGCACATTGTCAAGAAAGTTTCTGGTAGGAAAATCAAACTTGGAAAATTATAGGAATTAACCTATTGCCCAGTAAATTTGTAAAGGATCATTTGCTGGTTATTCCTCTGTCATGTTTTAGCTCCAAGAGCACCCTTCTCCATTCTATGTTAGGGGTAAGACTCAGCCAAAGACATATCCCAGAATCCCTTGCCACCTCCTTCCTGTTATAGTTTTCCAATGGGAAGCATTTAAGAGAGATATGTAATCAATTTCCTGAAATCAAATCTCCTCTACTAGAAATTCCTAGTGTGGTTCTGTTTTCCTGATTAGTCTCTAATGGGCAGAGTCCAATGATTATTTGCTTTTGGCATTGGAACCACTTAGTTGCCCAACTTCGAGGATCACTGCCATGCTCCATTGTCTTAGTTTGCCTTGGCTACTACAACAAAATATCACAGTACTAGTTGAATTAAACAATACGAATTAATTGTGTCATAGTTTTAGAGGTTATAAATCCAAAATCAAGGTGTTGGCAGGATCAGGCTTTCTCTGAAGTCTGTAGCATTCTGCTGTTGGCTTGCTGGCAATCAAACTTTGTCTCCATTACATGACAATCTGTCTTCTGTCTCCTCCTCTGGCTTCTACTGTCTCTGAATTTACTCTCTTTATAAATACTTCAATCTTATTGGATTAAGGTCCACCCTTAATCCAGCCTCATCTAAATAGGATCTTCAGAGATCTATTTATAAATGAGTTCACACCTACAAGACTCGGGGTTAGGACTTGAACTTGTCTTTGTAGGGGACATGAATCAAATGACCACATCCATGGAAATGACTGGACTCAAACTAGCGCTGGACTTGGTGGTGTGAAACGGGAAAAATAAAGGACTCAAAGCCTTCCTTACAGATCAATCATCAACATATAAAGAAACACTTATACACCCAAAGTTTCTTTGAACGTATACCTTGCAAGTCAAGAATTAAACACCTCAAATTTCCAGCACCTCAGTATGAATGCTGAAGATGACTTATAATCTCCCTGGTATTCAAGTACAGGGAAGAACTGTTTTCCATATTTGTCAGGTACCAGAACACAATTATCATCCCAAAATTCCAAGGGTGGATTCCCATTTCGAGAACTTCTTCTTGCTTTCACAAATCACCTAGTTACTAGGATCCTGACTTGGGTGTACCTTCCAGATAGAAATATATATTCTGTACTAAGGTCTGGGATTGCTGCTTTGTTTGGAACTTTCATTTAGGGCAGGGGTTCTTAAGCTTTTCTGTTCCACAGACCCCTTTGCCAGTCAGGTGAAAACCACGGACCCCTAACTAAGTCCACACTATACTGTGTGTAGGGTAAATGAAGACAGAATGCCCTTTCCATGTACCCGAGGCCCTGGAATAAGGATAGGTTGGTCTGCCAGCCACCTGACCCTCATAAACAGGTGTCTGGATGTAAGCGTGGAATGAACACCTGGGACAATAATCAGGAGGTCTGGTAATTGTTAATAACCCTTGTGTCCCGCTGTTTGTAACCTTACAAAAGCTAACTGTATCTGTTAGGCAAAGCAGGATGCAGAGCACCCCCCTCCCCAGCCTGCCGCCACTGGGTTCTGTGTAAGAGTAAGTAATAAAGGCATGACCCTCCCTGGGCTCCCGTGTGGTTACTCTGCAATATCAAATTAGTTGTTCGGGCTTGATCGCCTGCCTTAAAATGGGCATGGAAGGCAGGCCAAGGTCTCTACCTGCATTACACTGTGTATTAGTTAATAAATATATCACACCTGCACCAACATGTCCCCACAAGAATTTTTTTTTTTTTTTTTTAATTTCAATTCAAGCTAACCGGACCCCTTGTGAAGAACCCCTGATTTAGGGATTCACATTCTTTCCTCCTACCTGTGGGCAGTTTTCTTGAAGCTAGACCCTAATTAAAGTTGAAAAGTGAATAGTGGAAACAGCTGCAAGAGGAACCCCAGCGCTGACGGCTACCAATTTATAAAGACCTTTAGTGCAAATGAGCTTCCTGTAAAACTGAAATCTAATTACCCTTCTATGCCAGGCATCGCATTAGATGCAAGCAGAAAGGAGACTTCAAAGTGAGGACGACACTGACCACGCTCTACGGTCCTAGAGATAGTCAGATACACAGACACACAAGGAGTCTCAACTCTAAAGTCAAACCCACACAAAAAAATGAAGCTCCGATCCGTCACAGGTAAATTGCAGGCCCAGGGACACGAACACAGTTACAGAAACGGTCACCTCGAAAGTCACCCAGTCTTTCTCACACACCTGCCATCACTCTCACATTCTTAGCGTAATGCACCCACAATGTATCTCAAAACAATCACAGGGACGTCACCCCCATGATGCAGAAGCACAAAAGTGTACAGCGAGTCACACATGAAACCCTCCACAAGCGTTCAATCACAGTAACGCATGCGCACAGCTTCACTCACAGACCCCCGAGTGTCCAGGGTCTCCCAGGGTGACACAGCCCTGCCTACCGCCTAGCTGACGCCAGCAGCCCGCACTTACCCTGGCCGCCTGCAGAGCAGGCGCAAAGCGGAAGCAGGACGCGCCGCCCTTTGGGAAATGTAGTTTAGCAAAGACCAGCGCAAAGCATTCTGGGGCTTGTGGTTCACGAGTTCTGAAGGGAGTACAGTGCCTCTCGCTCAGATCCTGGGCACTGGATGCGTCTCCCGCCGAGCTTGGGGACCCGCGCGCCGCAGGCCCCGCCCCACGGGGGATTCTGGGAGCGACGTCGCGGGTCTGGACTCGCGGGGTCCGAATCCTGTGCCGCGGGCGCGGGGAGGTGAGTTGGCCCGGGCTGCGGGCGGAAACTAGAAACCAGGGCTGGCTTCGGGGCCGAACCGCAGGGACTCGGCGACCGATGCCAGGGAGACTGTGTGTGTGTGAGAGTGTCACCATGTAGTAGGGCTCTGCATAACTACGTGAGAGGCTTCGGGTGTGACAGAATGTGATCTTGTGTGTTTCCGTACTGCATGTATGTGATTTTATATGATTGTGGCCGTGTGTCTGCGTGTGAAATTTTGTGAATATGTATGTGTTTGTGTGCGATTGTCTATTTCTGGAGGTATAACTGTTATTGTGTATGGGTGTGCGAGAGACTGCGGGTATGACATTGCATGTGTTTAACTGTCTCCTTGGATATAACTGTTTAAATATGTGTGACAACATATGTGATTGTGTGTGACCATGACCATCTGTCTCTGCAGCGATGATGTGTGAGTAGTTGTGACATAATGTGTGACCTTGTAAGTGGTATGTCACAGAGTGTGATTGTGGCTTCGTTTGAGTAATTGTGTATGAACATCTCTCCATCTTTGTGTTATTGTGACCATATATGTGTGTGAGATTACAAGTGTGATTGCGTGACCATGTGTCCATATGTAAGGATTTGTATGTGTATGATTTTTTATGGGTGAAGATTTGTATGTGTATGTGAAATTGTGGCTTGATTGTGTGGGATCTAGTGTGGAATGGTCACCTGGTGTTTGTGTGATTGTATGCCACCAGATGTATGTGACCATATGGGTGTCTGCAATGACTTTGCATATGTGTGTATGGTTGTGTGTCATCAAGCATGTAGAATTTTGTCTGACTATATATGATTATGTATAATTATTATAATTACGTATATATGATTATATTATGATTATGTATGTATGACTATGCATAATCCTTTGTGTGAGCATGTGGATGCTGTGCATAATTGTGGGTTACCATGTGTCCTGTGTGGGACCATGTGGCCATGCTGGATGTGAGGGCATTTTCCTGAATTGGAGTAAAATTAAGACTGTCCTTAGGAGAAACCTTATGTCTGTGTGTATATATATGTGTATCTACTCTGGTAAAGGAATGAGAATTTTAGATCTAGAAGTTGCCCTCAAATCATGCTCCTGAGAAGGAACCAGAAAGAAGAAGAAACCCAGGATGCAGGAATCAGTCCTGAGGGGAGCTTTCCTAGGGAACTCAGTGTGGGCCAGGCTGAGACTGTTGAACCCTAAGAAGGAGAGTTCTTGGTGGCTGGGGTTGAAGTTCTCGATTCCAAGGGACAGCACGGGAGAGAGAATACTGGGATGGGATGGGGGAATGCTGATACAGTGTGGGTAATGGATAATGTAAAAATAATAATTATTACTTTATTTTAATTAGAGAGGCTGGGAGTTTATAAAACAATCCTGTATAACATTCAGGATTCCAATACACCTCCACCACCAACACTTTGCATTGTTGTGGAACATTTGTTGTAATTGATGAGAATATCAAAATATTATTACTGACTATAGTCCATTGCTTACATTAGGTGTATTTTTCCTATAGACCATCCTATTTTTAATGCCATGTAATAGTATTGCACACTTGTTATACTTCATGAGAAAACATTCTTATCTTTTTACTGGTTTATTAACACAGTTAATAAAGGTCAGAACCAGGACTTGAAACCAGGCATTTCGGCTATAGAGTCCATGCTCTTAATTGCTAAACTCCTTTGCTCTTTCTTACATTGTGAAGAGTGAAGAATGGGAGACCTGGGATCTGAGGTGTTGAAGAGGATTGTCCCTGGTCTTGGACTAGGAATCTTAGAGACACAGAATTTGTATGGACTTAATCCGGGTCTTTTCTTTCAGTCCTCTTGTAACAGGATCCAGACTAAAAGACCCTTTAGTGAGATCAACCTCAAATTGGCTGCCCCTTGGGGAGAAAAGCTCAGCCTGAAAGCCAGGTCTTCCTCTGCTTTGGCCAGTAATTTGAGATTTTAGCTTTGTCCTTGTCAGAATTCTTTCATGTTTGGTGCTGAGCGAGGCTGGATCCAGGGCTCTATTTCTGATGTACCAAGTGAGCTAAGCTTTCTGTTCTGTTTCCTCAGTCAATAAGGATAAATGTTTTCATCTCCTTTCTAAATGTGTTTGTAGAATTGATGTGGGAATGAGGTTGGCACTTCTCTAAGCCAGGTTCTGGCTCATGCAGTCTTGTCAGTGAGGAAAGATTCTGAGAGATGGATTAACTTGCCCAAGGTCATGCATGTAGCCAGTGAGAGGAGTGGAATGAGGGAAGGAGTGAAGCTCAAGTTTTTTCCGTTACACCTTTCAGAAACTGATGACTCATCTCAGACTTGGAAACATGTTAACCAAGGGATGCACAGCTATTTGCAAACAGAAACTTAAAAAATTTTCGTTTATGCTTGTGCTACTTAGGGCTGCTTCTGCCCAGATGCCCAGAAGACTGCATACATTCTTTCAGGTTGTAAAGTCCTTTATGGACAAGTTCAAGCTGCACTCCACTAAGGAAATAACTTTCATAGAGACTGAGTTGGCTAATATGCAGAATAGCCAAGAATTAGGGGGCTATGTATCTGAATTTTAAGTCAGAGACAATTATTCACATTTTCAGAATGAAGAAATTTGGGTTCTGAGAGGACAAGGAACTTATTTCAACTTGCACCATTTGTTGCTGGTTTGGAATTAAAATTTGGCTTTTTCCCCCAGGCTGCATTTCTGTGGAGTAATAAAGGTAACATCTGCCATCTTTGAAGATGCTTCTCCAAGGAGTATTGTGGCATTGATTCCTCAGGTTTTGTTGAATATTTTCCACTTAGGTAGAAAGAAGACCAATTTTTTTTCTTTTAAAAAATTGTTATTGACGTATGTTATTCATACATCAACATACATAAACAATAACTATAGTAAAAGTTGTGAACTTACAAAACAAACATGCATATCATCATACGGGGCTCCCGTACATCACCGCATCACCAACACTTTATATTGTTGCGAAACATTTGCTACCAGCTATGAAAGAGTATCATCAAAATATTACTGCTAACTATAGCCCATATATTATATTTGGTATATTTTCCTCCGAACCCACCTGATTATTAACATCATGTATTAGTATTATATATTTGTTATAGTTCGTAAGATACTGTTTATATCTTTTTTGTTCTGTTAACCCCAGTCCATCTTCCACCACAGGATTTCCTGTGTTACACAGCCCCATGCTTTGTACAGTCCATTCAAAGTGTACGCTCAGTGGCTCTCATTTTCATCAGAGTTGTGCTGTCATCACCTAAGTCAATTTTAGAACAGTTTCATTACTCCAAAAGGAAAAATCCCATACCTGCTTATCCCCTCCTATTTTTGTCCCTTAGAAATGATACAATATCTTCTTTGCCATTGCTGCAAAAATATTATAATATTACTGTTAACTATTGGAGGGCCAGTTTTTAAATCACACCTCAGTTGGACTCTTGTGACGTTGGGTTAGTTGTTTAAGTCTCCTGAACCTCAATTTTACTTTTTGTAAAATGTGGATAATACCTATCTTTACAGGGTTGTAAGACTACAATATGACAATGACATATATACAGTATGTATAACCTGGCTATTTATATTACAGGAGGCACTAAAAGGTTTATTTATCAAAAATTTTTTGAGCACCTACAATAGTTCCAGCATTTTTCTAGCACTGGAGATAAAACAGTGAACCAAACAAATACTGGCTGTCTTGGATCTTAGTCTTGTGGGGGAAGATATACCATAAACAGAAAAAAAAAGTAACATGTCAGATGGTGTATTAGCCAGCCAAAGGGGTGCTGATGCAAAATACCAGAAATCAGTTGGCTTTTTATAAAGGGTATTTATTTGGGGTAGAAGTCTACGGTTACCAGGCCATAAAGCATAAGCTTCTTCCCTCACCAAAGTCCACTGCCATGTGTTGGAGCAAGACAGCTGCCGACGTTTGCCAGGGTTCAGGCTTCTTGGGTTCCTCTCTTCCTGGGGCTGCGTTTCTCTCCGGGCTTAGCTCCTCTGTTTCCCCCACAAGGTCAGCTGTAGACTATCAGGTGAATGGCTTGTCTCTATCCTGGGGCCTTCTCTCCTTCCTCATGACCAAGCTCTCTTACTTCCCGGGCTCCAGCACAAGACTCCAACATCAAAACTGCTCCAACACTGTTCTTTGCCATATCTTTTATATTTGACTTCCCCACCCACCAAGGGGTGGGGCTTAATGCCCTACTGAAGTGGTCCAGTCAACGCCCTAATCATAATTTAATTATGCCCAGATTAGCAGACCAGTTTACAAGCATAATCCAATATCTATTTTTGGAATTCATAATTAGATCAAACTGCCAAATGGCTACAGATGATAATAAATGCTAAGAAAAATAAATTAGAATAAAGAAAAGAGTAACTGGGGGAGAGAGGGTCTCTTATACAGGTTGTTCAGGGAAGACCCTCTGATATAGTGACATTTGAGCACAGGTAGGAATGAAGAGAGGGAATGAGCTATGGTAATATCTGGGTGAAGAGGGTTCCAGGCAGAGGGAACAGCAAATGCAACAGCCATGACAGAGAAATGTGCAGTGTTTGAGGAATAGTGAGGAGAACTGTGTGCTTGGAGTGCAGTGAACAAGGGAGAAAGATCGGAAATGAGGTCACAGGGGCATCCAGGGTCCCTGGTCATAAACAGCCTTATTGGCTATTGGATGGATGTTTGGATTTTGTTGAGTTCAATCTATATGTCTTTAATACCAATCAAGATTTTAGGGAATTATTTCAGCTTTGACCTCTTTTGTAGAGGTCAAAAGAGGTGAGGGTGAGTCATGTTCCCTCCCAAGGAATGAGGGTGTGGGATCCATAAACAGGAACTACTTCTATCTTAGTAAGTCTGGGGCTAGCATTTCTTCTTTCTTAATCTTCCCTTTTCAGTACTTTGTTCTCCAAGAAAGAAAGCTGATGAAGGAAGGAAGAATGGCTGTTGGATTTTGTAAAGCCATGTCTCAGGTGAGTTGATATTTTCACTTTGTTTCCAGCAATTCCTCCTAATTTTTCAGGACTTTTAAGACCACAGGGAGAATCACAAATAGCCCAGTGACTATCTTTTGTTCATGCAATCCTACAAGACATCCTTTTTGCTCAGTTACTCTCAAATGTGTGATTGAACAAAAATATCCTCTTTAGATGGATTGTGATTTTTTGAGTTAGAGATGAATGCAAGTGAAATAAGGAATAGAGTGTGACTGTGGAATGTCCTATTAAATAGGAAGGTCAGTGAAGGCCTCTGAGGAAGTGACAGTTAAGCAAAGACCCCAGTGAAGGGAAGGAGGGAGTAAGTTGTGCAGAGATCTGGGGAAGAGTTTTACAAGTAGAAAATAGTAAGTACAAAGTTCCTGAGGTGGGAGCATGTTTGATATGTCCCAGGATTAACAAAGGAGGCCAGTGTCCTTGGAGGAAAATGAGCACTGTGAGATCAGAAAGGTAGCTGAGGGCCAAATTATATAGGCCTTTGAAAATTATAGCAAGAACTTTTTGAATATTTTGTCCTAAGTGTAAAGGGGAGCCATTGGAATATTTGTGATGTGATTTGACTTATGTTATAAAAGGAGAATAGGTAGAAGGGGAGCAAGGGTGAAAGCAGGGAGGCCAATAAAGAGACTATTGCAGTAATCCAGGTGGCTTGGACCATAATGGTGGTGGTGGAGCTGGTGAGATGGATATATTTTGGAGACAGAAATTATGAAATTTGATCATGAAATTGTTGTGGAGTATGAGAAGAGGAAAGAAGTCAAGAATAACTACAGAGGTTTTTGGGCTGGGGAACTACATAAATGGTCACACCTTTTACTAAGATGGAAAGACAGGGTGAGAGTAGGAATGGGGATCAAGAATTTAGTTTTGGACCTAGTAAGAAACCTATTGGACATGCAAATAGAACATCAATTAAATATCTGGAGTTCAAAGAGGAAGTCAGGACTGGAGATGTGAATTTGGGAGTCATCAGAGTATTTGATGAGATTATCTTGAGGGCAGTATTGTGGTGAGAGTAGATAGGGAAGAGAGTCCAAGGACTGAGCTTGGGGCAGTCAACATTTAGAGACCAATAAGAAGAGGAGGAATAAGGAATAAGAAGAAGAGACTGAGAAGAAATAATGACTGCGGTTGGAGAAAAACCAGGAGAGTGTGGGTTCTAGAAACCAAGAGTAAAAAGTGTTTCAAGGAGGAAATGATCAGCTGAGTTAAATTCTGCTAAAAGAGATTGAGGAAAATGAAGACTAAGGATGGACTATTGGATTTGGCAACAAGGAAGTTACTGATACACTTGACAAGAGCTACTTCACGGAATGGTTGGGAAGAAAACATTGCAGTGGGTTAAAGAGAGAATGGAAGGCGAGGGAAATAAGAATGGAGACAGTGAGTCTGGATGTGTGCTATCTAATACAGTAACCACTAGCCACATGTGACCACTCTGAATTGCGGTATACTCTAAGTATAAAATACATATCAGATTTTGAAGACTTAGTACAAAAAAAGTATTTCAATAATAATTTTATATTGATTATATGTTGAAATGATAACATTTTAGATAAATTATGTTAACTATAATATATTATTAAAATTAATTTTATTTATTTCCATTTACTTTTTAATGTGGTCACTGGAAAATTTTAAATCACCTATGAGACTCATACTATATTTCTTTTGGGCATCACTAGTTCAGACAACTCTTTGGAAGAGTTTTGTCAAGAGGAGTAAAGAAATGGGGCAATAGTTACAGTGAGATCATGGAAGGGATTTTGTTTTTGTTTATTTGGTGGAAGATATTGCATCAATTTGTATGCTTCTAGGAATGATCTTGTGACGTGAGAAAACCTGATAATACAAGGGAGAGGGGTGATAGACCAACTTCTCTATTTTTACACTCAATAATACTGAGATAGGAACCCACAGTTTCATCCATAGTAACAGAAGGAAGACAAAATATGTGAGTACAGATGCAGGTAGGTAAATAGATATGGTGGCAGGAGGATGAGTTCTTTTCTTTGTGTTCCTAATTTTTGAATAAGAGAAAGAGCAAAGTGAACAGCTCAAAGTGACAACCGGGGAGGGATTGGTAGTTTGAGAGAGAGGAGGTTTGAAATGGTTATCTGGGGGAGTGGGAGAGTGAATTTGTCTAGCAGTGCTTTTGTGGGATCTCTGGTCATATCCTAGAAGTACATTGGATCACCATGTGTGTTAGTCCAGAGTTCAAGCAAGAAACTAGAAAGAACTTAAAAGATATGACAGAATAGAGAGAAACCACAGATGGTAGTGCTGTACCCTTGGCCTCATAACAGCAGAGCGTCCTCACTAACCCTAGGCCTGAAACCAGAGGCAGAATGAGCTGAGTGGAGAGGGCCACTGACAGTCACTATGACCTTTGATTGAGGGACAGAGACCACTTAGGGTGGTGCAGCAGAGAGGAAGCCAGGGAAAAAACATCTTATCTCACTTGCCTCCTTCCCATCTCTTGCCTGTGGCTGAACCTAATTGAAAATTGGGTGGGGCAAGGAAGTTTATCCATGCAGTTAATATGGGTCAGCCTCTGAGGACACAAAGAAGAGAGGCATTATATAGTTGTATAAATTTTTTTTTTAATTGTGTAATTTTTTTCTCTAGCCATATTTGGCCATTATTTCATTATGTAGAATAACCATATTTGTTATTTTATTATTTTTAATAAAAACCAAGACCTTATTCTACAAACTGGAATTCCATCATTTTTTTTTTTTTTTTTTTACCGGGAGGTCCCGGGTATCGAACCCGGGTCCCTCCATATGGGAGACGGACACCCAACCATTTTAGCCACATCCATCCCCCAACTCCATCATTTTTAAGCATGTGTCCTCTTCCTTCATAAGGATATGTTATAGGAAACTTCAAAATTTCATCAATAAGTGGCAAATATTTACTGAGTGTTTACCATGTGGCAGCTTTTGAAATAGACACTGGATATATATCAGTTTATAAAACATAGATCCTTCTCATACAGATTATAGTCCAGTGGTATATCCTAAACTCCTCTGTTTTTGGACATCCAAAGTTTTTCCAGGTTTTTCATATAACCTTTCATTGAAAAGTCTATTTAAATCTCTTTACATATACTTTGTTATTTCTTTAGGATTCCTGGAAGTTTCTCCTTCCATTTAGAGTCTAAATTTCAGACCATATTTTCTTGTTAAAGCCTAATTCATGTAATCTAAGCATCTTTTAAAATATAAAAAAAATTAATTAAAAAAAAATTACCAAAAAAAAAAAAAAAAAAGCCTAATTCACAGCCTTCCTTTACTACTCTGCCTACCCAGTATCCCAATTTTGAGAGTATAATTCTCTGTGTATAAGAATTTCTTTATACTTAGTGTATATAACATACAATTTAGCCCTTGCTCATATACTGTTTCATGTTATAAGCTAATTTTTTTAGTTTAATTTGTCTTTTCTTTCACAAAAATGTAAAACTTTCAAGGGGTGAGTCTGTGTCTAATATTTCTAATATTTCTCTTTCTCTTAAAGTATTTGACAAACCTGGGCACCTACTTGTTTCTCTCATTTTCCTTGGATCATTTAGAGCAGAGCTTTGAACTCTGGCAGAATTAATTTCTTTTTTTTTGCTAGGACCATATGGGAGTCTGGGTGCTTGGCGAACATCTTTTTATTTCAGGAGTTGGTGACCTTTTGGGATGTGGCTGTAGACTTTTCTCAAGAGGAGTGGGAGTGGCTGGATCTATCTCAGAGGGATTTATACAAAGATGTTATGTTGGAGAACTACAGGAACTTGGTATGGCTTGGTAAGGATTTCTTTCCCCTGTAATTCAAAACTTCCCTCTGGAAGTGTTTTTGCTTCCTCCATTGGGAATATCTAGGGCATTTCTGAAGTTCTTAGCTGAATTTCTACTTCCTGTTCCCAGGAAATGATTTGGAGTAGTTTCATAAGGTTGGAAATAAGTAACTCCTTTTTCACAATAAATAGAATTGTGGGTTGGAATGGCAGCATCAGTGTGACCTTGGAATTTGTTAAAATGCAAATTATGGGGCCCCACTCTAGACCTACAGAATCAGAAATGCTAGGTTTGGGGCCCAGCAGTCTAGGTTTTAATAATCCCTCCAGGGAAGCGGCTGTGGCTCAATCAGTAGGGCTCCCGTTTACCATATGGGAGGCCCTGGGTTCGGTTCCTGGGGCCTCCTGGTGAAGGCAAGCCCGCCCGCACGGCGTGGTTAGCTGACCCAGTGAGCACAAGCAGCAAGGGGGGGGGGATAAATGAATAAATAAATAAAATCTTAAAAAAATAAAAAAATAATAATCCCTCCATATGATACTAAATGCCTGTTAAAGTTTGAGAACCATTGCGTTTTTGGATTCAGTAGGTCTGAGGTGGGTCCTGAGAATTTACATTTCTAATAAATTCCTAGGTGATACTGCTGCTGCTACTGCTCTAGAGACTGCACTTTGAGAACCACTGCAATGGAAAAAGCTTCATCTTCCTCATATTCCATGCAAGCATCACTCCATACTCTGGTCCTTCCTGTAATGATTTTCTTGCCAGGTGGCCAAGAGATTGGGTCTGAATTCCAATCTGTAGCATGTTGGTTTGTCTCTTTGTCTATCTGTTTCTCTCTCACTCTCATTTTCCTTCCTCAATAAACAGGACTCTGCATTTCTAAGCCCAACATGATCACCTTACTGGAGCAAGGGAAGGAGCCTTGGATGATGGAGAGAAAGATGTCAGATGGTCAGTATGCAGGTAAGTGACAGGGAACTTGGCTAAGAGGGCTGTTGTAAGGTGCCAGCCCAAGTGGTCATAAGATTACCTTGAGATTACTTTGAGTTTGAGAAGGGAACTGAAATCTCTTTAGCATGAGCTTCCCTAGAAACCTCACCTATACCCTTGGGTTTTCTTCCCTTTTTCTATCAAATTATATTTAGTAGACTTCTACTTATACCCCGAATCTCAATCCTTCCCAGCACTTCTTTTCCCTTTATGGTTAGAGTTGTATACATTTCTAGATTTCTTTTCAGAGTTTTAATTTTTATCAAAGTTATTCCAAGTTATGCACATACATTTTTAATGAGTCAAGTAGTTCTATAAAGCTTGTTCCCTAAAAAATGGTAATCTTTTGCTCTGCTTTTCAGTTTCCCCTTCCCTAGAGGGATCCACTTTCTTTGCTTTTGTCGCTAAAAAAAATTACACTTATGTTGCTATTTCCTGATTGCTTTTTCAATTTTAGTCCTTTCCCAATATTTTCTCTTTAAGTAAATAAAGTTTTTTTCCACCTTCTTACCCTCAATCCAGCATATGTGCTCATATATACACACACACACACACACATTCCCATCCTCCTATCTTTTTAAAAAAAATTATTTATTTTTATTTTTATTTTTTAATTTTTAATTTTCTCTTTAAAGAATCTTAGATTACATAAATGTTACATAAAAAATATAGGGGAAAATATCAAGATAAAAACAAAAACAAAAACAAAAACAAAATATAGGGGAAAAGAAAAAAAATAATTAAAATAAAAAATATAGGGGATTTCCATATGCCCCATCCCCTCCCCCTCCCGTACATTCCCACACCAACAACATCCCTCATTAGTGTGGTATGTTTGCCATAATTGATGAATGCATGTTGAAACATTGCTACCAACAGTGGACTATAGTTTATATTCTAGTTTACACTCTATCCTGCACAATTTTGTAGGTTATGACAAAATATATAATGGCCTGTATCCATCATTGCAATGACATGCGGGACAATTCCCATGTCCCCCAAATACCCCCATATTATACCTATTCTTCCTTCTCTCTCCCTTCCAAACCTCTGGTGGCCACTGCCTTTATATCAATGATAAAAGTTCTTCCATTGCTAGAATAATAATAAGTCTGTAATAGAATAATTATAAGTATACTTTAGTCCATTGTTCATTCTCCAATCTTGAGGATTTGGGGATGATGATGCCCACTCATTTCTAATTGAGAGGGGGCTTAGGTCCCATGGGGCAGATGGATGGAACTATTCTTGCTTGCAGTTGCAGACACTCTGTTCCTTGGGATGAGTGTTGTCCATCATCATCTTGTTAGTTGTCCTGGATGAGTCCAATGAACTGGAGAGTAGGTGTTGCAACTCTACTGAGATTGAGGGCTCAACTGGCACATGAATGACCAAAGATTTAAGTCTCTGGGACATATATTTAACAAATATAGTGCTAATTATAGGTTCAAATAAAAAGGGCAGAAGAGCCATGTATAGGGCAACTATAAATGAGTCTAACTCTGTTACACTGGGGAGCATAAATTCCAAAGTAAGGCCCACAGACAGGGTGCCGAATTGCTGAGCCTATTTGCCCTGCTTATAGTGTCTAGATATCTCTAGAGCCCTCAGGAGCCTCACTGTGTAAGGAATTGTTTACTGTGGCAGTCAATGAGATCCTGCTGAGACATGCATAAGTGTAACCTCTGGAATGACCTCCCGACTCACTTTGAAACTTGTAGCGTAAAAACTCATTTGTATTTAATACTTCCCCCTTTTGATCAAGGCCTTTTTCCAGATATATTACTAGTTGGTGCTTGGTAATAATCCCTTGGTGCCAGGGAGGCTCATTCCTGCGAGTCATGGCCCATGCCACGGGGAAGGTAGTGCGTTTATTTGCTGAGTTTGGCTTAGAGAGAGGCCACATTTGAGCAACAAGGAGGCTTTCAGGAGGTAACTCTTAGACAGTATGTAATACTAGGCTAAATTTCAATTTCACCAGAAAAGATTCATAAGTACATTGATCAATATCAAGGGCCTGGTGTAATGGTCTATCTTCCTTCACTAGCTATCCCCCCATCTTATCAATTTTAATTTAACCACTATTCAGTGTTTACATTATTATGCTATTAAATGTTAGTTGTAGCTATGCTGTGCATGTACTAAGATTACTTTTTCTATACAATTTCTTCTTTTCCCTGGAGTTAATTATCTGGGGTGGTTTTTTCTTTTTTTCTTTTTTTTTTGGCTATTTGTTTCTTTGCTTTTTTCCTATATACATATTTATACATATTCTTAATTCAATTCTAAGATCCCCATCAATTGTCTAAATCTTTCAAGACATTTGGACATATTAGGTAAAATATTAGTTTCATCTTGTGGGAGAAACTTCTAGAGTCTTCAGATATGCTTCCTTCTTGACAGATGGGCCTTTTCGTTTATGTGCAAAGAGGTCTTGTCTGAGATTTTCTTTCTTCATCACCCTGAAAATTCTCTTCACCTTACTCCTTTGTTGAATCTACTGTTTCTTGTACCCAAACCTTCTATTTCTTGTTTATACTCATGTTTTGGTGCTGCACATCTTTTAGCAACTTCCTGAGAAATAATGGAATGGGAGATAAATATTTTGTAACCTTGTATATCTGAAAGTCATTATTCTACCCTTATACATGAATGATAACTTAGTAGATATGAAATTCTAGGTGGGAAATAATTTTTCATCAGCAATGATCCATTGCCTTTTCTTTTGGCTTTCAGCATTGCTGTTGCAAAGCCAATGCCATTCTCATGATTGATCTTTTATATGAAACTTATTTTTTCTTTTTGAAAGTGTATAGGGTCTTCTCTTTCAACCCAGTTTTCTGAAATTTCACCATAGCATGTCTTTGTGCAGATCAACTTACATCTTGGTGCTGAACTTCAAGGGCCCTTCAGTTGGGAAGCTCTTGTCCTTTAGTCCTAAGAAAAATATTTGAATTATTTCTTTTATGATTTCCTGTTCTGTATTTTCTCCATTCTCTTCCTATAATTCTGATTAATCAGATATTGGAAACTCCAGGACTGGTCCTTGCTTTTAACCTTTGAAAAAAACTATTTTCCTTATTTATTTTCAAATAGATAATATATCATGTCTTAGTTTGTCAGGGCTTCTATAAGTGGTATTTTACCACAGCGTGGTTGGCTTCAGTAACAGGAATTTATTGTCTCACAGTTTGAGAAGCTAGAAGTCCAAAATCAAGGTATCAACAGGCCATGCTTTCTCCGAAATCTATAGCATTCTGCTGCTGGCTTGCTGGCAATCCATAACTCAATCTCTGCCTCTGTCATGGCAATTGGTCTCTTTCTGTATCCTCCTTATTCCTCCTCCTACTGTGTCCAGTTTCTTCTGCTTATAAGGACTTCAGTCATGTTGGATTAAGGCCCACTCTAATTCAGTTTGGCCTCACCTTAACTAATAACATCTTCAAAAGTTCTTCTTTACAAATGGATTCACATCCACAGGGCCAGGGGTTAGGACTTGAACTTGTCTTTGTGGAGGACACAATTCAATCTGTAACACATCATGTGAATAAAAAAGCAAATAGCATAAAAGAGGTAAAAGATTATTTAATGAAAATTCTTTTTCTCCTCCAGTAACTTTTTTATTAGTTTCTTGTACATTGATATTCGTGAGATTGGTTACAATTCTTTTATTTTTTTTGTGCAATCTTGGCAGGTTTAGTTGTCAATGTTATATTTTCCTTCATAAAAACTGGAAGTTTTTCTTCTTTTTCTGTACCCTATAGAGTTTATATGACTTTGAAATTATCTGAATTTTAAAGCTTTGGTGAAATTCCCTTGTGAAAATGTCTGGGTGTTATATTTTTTTCAGGAGGAAGCTCTTTAGCTTTCACTATTTAGCCAATAATTTTGTAAAAAATTATTCATTTCAAACATAGAAAGAAATAGAGGGGAGTGGTTTTTATGATTCTTTTAATATTCTGTTTCTGTGATTATTCCCTCATTTTTTTTTTTTTTATTTTTTTTTTATTTTTTTTATTTTTTATTTATTTATTCATTTATCCCGCCCTTGCTGCTTGTGCTCGCTGGGTCAGCTAACCGCGCCGTGTGGGCGGGCTTGCCTCCACCAGGAGGCCCCGGGAACCGAACCTGGGGCCCCCCATATGGTAAACGGGAGCCCCACCGATCGAGCCACAGCCGCCTCCCCCCTCATTTTTAAATTTTGCATTGTTCCTCCTTTCTCCCTTATTTTTCTTGATTAGGTGATCCAGTGGTTTATTTATTTATTTATGTATTTATGGAACCAGCTTCTGGTCCTGTTACTTTTAATGTTTTTCTCTTTTCTAAGTTATTAATTTATGTTTTTATCTTTAATTATTTCCTTCTGTTTTCCTTTTATTTTATTTTTTTTGTTGGTGTTCTCATTGTAACATTCTAATGTTTTATTCATTTGTTTTTGTTGTTTTTACCAATATGGGTCTCTAAGATTTTGAATTTTTGCTTTATTTCTCTAGATAAATTTTAAAACTTCTGATGTATGGTATTTTATGTTTTCTTGTTACTAAAAAGTTTTGAAGTATTGTTTGTATTCCCTCTTTGACACAGTAGATTTTAAATTTCTAGGAGAAGAGACCATGTTTTGCTTTTTAATTTTGTTGAGAATTTCTATTTTATTGCCTTGTAATGAAAGAATGTTTTCTGAGCTATTCCTACTTTTTGAAATTTATTGACATTTTCTTTTCAGTCTCTCTCTCTCTCTCTCTCTCTCTCTCTCTCTCTCTCTCTCTATATATATATATATATATATATATATATATCTGTGTGTGTGTGTGTGTGTGTGTAATGTTCCATGGACCCTTGAAAATACTGTGTATTCTTTACTATATTATGGTGAGATGTATCATACTAATTATATAGATCATCTCTCTTTATTTACTTTTTGTCTACTTGATATATCTTGGTCTGGAAGAAGTGAATTAAAGCTTCCTATCACAGTTAAATTTCTGCTTGTTTTTCCTGCTACCTCCTGTAATTCCAGCATCTCATGTTTGCATTTAATTGTTAAGTCTCCTTAATGTCCTCCAGTCTGTGACAGTTCCTCAGCATTTCCATGTCTTTCATACTTTGAAACTTTTGAAGGGTAATGGTCAGTTATTTTGTAGAATGCCATTCAATCTGGGTTTATCTAATGTTTTCTCATGCTTAGATTGAAATTATGCATTTTAGGACTAATGCCACAAAAGTAATGTGTCCCTCTCAGTGCATTATATCAAGGAATTCATGATGTTGGTATGTCTTATTATTGATGATATTAACTTTGATCACTTGGTTTAGGTGGTATCTGCTGGGTTTCTCCACTGTAAAGTTACTAATTTTCCATTTGTAATTAATAAATATCTTGGGGGCGATGCTTTGAGATTATTTCAGCTTCTTCTCAAAACTTTGCCTACTAAATTTAGCATCCATTGATGGATCTTATCTGCAGCAGTTATTACTGTGGTATTAACCTAATGGTGATTTTCTATTTCCTTCTTTTCCTTACATATATTATTTGGAATGTTCTATAAGGAAGAGCTGTCCCTTTCTCCCACTATTTATATAGATATTCAATTATTTATGGACCCATTGGCTATTATTTTTTTCTATGGGTTAAAATCCAATAAATCATTATTTTGCCACCCAAATTATTCTGGCTTTGGCCATTGGGATCTCCTTCAAGTTGGAGGAAACCTTTTGGTTCTGATTAGATTCCATAGTTGATAACACTTTAACTTCTAACTCCCTTCGGTTACAGATTATAATCAGTTAGAAATTAATAGCTCTGATATCTAACATATTACTTGGAGACATTTTAACCCCAAAGAACTTGACTCACCCATTTTTAATCTTGCAACTTGACCATCAGTTTATTTCAAATGTCTGTTCAGACATAGATGTAATAATATCTGAACTTACTAGTGATATGGGTATAAGAATTACTTGAGATGTATATATTATTTGTTTCATTTTATGGTAAATATTAATTACTGAATGTCTGTAGTGAGCCAGAAACTGCTAGGTAAATTATAAATATATTATCTCTTATCCTTAGATCATACTTGCAAGGTAGCTTCCTTTTACCTAATAGGAAACTGAAGCTTAAGAGGTAGGTTAATTAGTTTGTTAAAGGCAGAATAACTGGCTAGCTAGGTACAGAGTTGGGATTCAAACTCACTTGTCTGAATCCATAAATTCTCTTTTCACCTCAGTCAGTTACTGATACAGGTGAAATCCTTCTCTTTTGTAGAATGCCATCTTTTTTTTTTTTTTTTTTTTTTAGATTTTATTTATTTATTCATTTATCCCCCCCTTGCTGCTTGTGCTCGCTGGGTCAGCTAACCACGCCGTGCGGGCGGGCTTGCCTTCACCAGGAGGCCCCGGGAACCAAACCCGGGGCCTCCCATATGGTAAACAGGAGCCCCACTGATTGAGCCACAGCCGCTTCCCCAGAATGCCATCTTGATACCACTAATTTCTAAATATTTCTCAACTTCAGTCATAGTAAATGTGTCTTCCACATATTAAAATACTTGTTTCCTGTTCTATATTTTCATCAGGCTACTCCCCCCATATGGAGTTCCTTCCCCTACAGAACCCATACTATCCTTTTTCTCTGTACAAAGCCCTATTCTGATTCTCTCTCACTTTAACTGACTCCTTTCTCTATTTTTCTATCATTTCCTCATTTAATCATAGGATCTTTTTTTTTTTTTTTTTTTTTTAAGGGAGTTGTTGGAGCTCCAGGCACCTCAGAATCCCTCCATGTTGGAAAATGTCTGCAGTATTATCCCATCAGACTTCTTTTAATCAACATTACATTAGTTATTATATAAAGCTGCTGCCATTTGCCTGAAATATAGAAAAGGTGTGTGTGTGTGTGCGTGTGTGTGTGTGTGTGTATATATATATACTAATTAAAAAAAATTTTTTTTAAAGATACTTAGATTACATAAATGTTACACAAAAAATATAGGGATTCCCCTGTGCCCCACTCCCCACACCCTCCCACATAAACATCCTTCATTAGTGTGGCACATTCATTGCAATAAAATATGGAATGCTTCATGAATTTGCATGTCATCCTCGCACAGGGGCCATGCTAATCTTCTCTGTATCGTTCCAATTTTAGTATATGTACTGTAAAAGCAAGCACAATATATTCTTGATAAGAGGGAATATAGTGGCCCTGGTTTATGATAATGTTCAGGAGGTCCTAGGAGAGTGAGTGAAGGAAAAGAAGTAGTTGTGCTTCTGCAGGAAGAATGAATAACAGTATGGACCTAACTGGGAACAAGTGAACAAAGCCTTATCAGTTGTAGGCCTAAGTAAGAGAAAAACCATGGCTATACACAGGAGGGACTAGGGATGGAGATTTTTCTTGTGTGGAGGGTGTATTGGAAGGAAGAAATTTATGGGCGTATAATCTGTTCTTTGCTTTTCAAGTATGTACCAACCTAGATTGTAATCAGCTTTTTTTTTTTTTCCCCCAATAATGGGAAACTGTTTTAGGAAATACCGTATCCCAAAAATGTTAATACAGGAAGTTCTAAAGTAATCTCGAAGGACTTCAAACCATCAGAATGGCTCTGTTACTGAAATAATTAATTACTCTATGTAGGAGCCTGATTATAGCCTTGAAAACCAAACTCATGTTCTCTAAGAAGTCTTCCTTAACTAAGCTAGTGGGTTTTGACCTTTTTTTTCCCCTGACATTTTGTACTACTAATACTCTATATCACATTAAGTAGTCCTTAATTATGTACTATATTGAATCATTGGCACAGAAGTTTTATCTCTCTCTTTAGAGTTTAAAAATGGGAGAAGAACCTGTGTCTCAGACATTTTTTTCTTCTAAGTGCAGGGTACATAAGATCTCAGTAGACATTGAATATATGGGCTGATTATTGTGAGGTAGCCATGGAAAGGATTTTCTCACTTTCCCTCTTATGAGATAGTCTTTTTTAAAAATAGTTTTCTTTCTGCCTTACCTTAACGAATACTTTCTCTTGAAAGTATCATGTATTTACTCTATAGGCATCATTTCTCTCAATGAGAGACACTAATTTTTTTCTGGACCCTGAAAATAATCATAGAAGCTGTTGAACAGCATTAGTGAAAATTTATTTTGAGGAGATTAATCTGTCAGCATTCATTCATTCAACAAAATGCTGCCATTGTCCTAGGCACTAGATGTAACAATAAAAAAAAATTTTTTTTTAAAGTAAACATTAATCCCTGACCTCAAGGAGCTTTGAGTCTCAGTATGGTATGGACTAGAGGCTTTATAGATTAGAGGGAAACTGACTTTTATCGAAACAGTCACCCTCAATTCCTTATCTCCTTGGCATTTATCTTTATTTGCATCTTGATGCCTTCTCTCCAATTTACCTATTTCCCTATTACCCCTTTCCCATCACCAATATATATATATATATATATATATATATATATATATATATATATATATATACTTTCCTCTATCTACCCTCTTCGTTCTTTGTGCTTTCTTTGTATTTTGTTCACATTCTATGGCCACATTTGAGAACTATCACAACCATGTACTTTTACTTCTTCCTTCCCCTGAGTTAAATTCTCCAACTTCTTTTATATTTATTTGTTTTTTTCTCCTAGCATAGGAAAAAAAGGAGACATTTGCTTTCTTGATATTTTTCAGACTGGGCGTCTTGGTGTGAAATCAAGGAATTATCTCCAAAATGGTACATTGATGAAGAAGAAATATCCCAGGGGATGGTAATGGAAAGGTTTACAAGCCATGGCCTTGAGTTCTCCGGTTTCAGAGAAGTCTGGAAATATGAGGGTGAATTTAAGAGGCATCAAGGAAATCAGGAGAGGCATTTCAGGCAAGTGAAAGCTCTCAAGAAAATCTCTACTGGGAAAAGAGACAATGAATATAATAATTCTGGCAGAGGCATCCACCCGAAGTCACTTATAACACAACAGAATATTCCTACAGAAGAGCAAGTATATAAATTTGATATTTATGAGAAAATTCTTCCCCAAAATTCAGTTATAATTGAACATACAAGATTCCATGCTGAGAAGGAATCTTTAATAGGTAATGAATGTGAGGAGGAATTCACCCAAAGGAGACATCTTGCTAAAGATATAGAGATCCCTCCTAGTGAGAAACCTTATAAAAATAGTGACTTTTCAAATCTCTTAAGCTTCCATTCATTAATTACTCAGCATCAGACAACTCATTTTGGAAAATTACCCCATGGATATAATGAATGTAGTGATGCCTTTAGCTGTTACACATTCTTTACTCAACCTCAGAGAATTCACAGTGGAGAGAAATCATATGCATGCACTGACTGTGGAAAAGCTTTTAGCCATGACTTCTTTCTCATTGAACATCAGAGAACTCATATTGGAGAGAAACCTTATGAATGTAAAGAATGTAACAAAGCCTTCAGACAGAGTGCACATCTTGCTCAACATCAGAGAATCCACAGTGGAGAGAAACCTTTTGCATGCAGTGAATGTGGGAAGGCCTTTAGCCGTTATGCCTTCCTTGTTGAACATCAAAGAATTCACACAGGAGAGAAACCATATGAATGTAAGGAATGTAACAAAGCCTTTCGACAGAGTGCCCACCTTAATCAACATCAGAGAATTCACACTGGAGAGAAACCCTACGAATGTAATCAATGTGGAAAAGCCTTCAGCAGACGCATAGCGCTTACTCTGCATCAAAGAATTCATACAGGAGAGAAACCCTTCAAATGTAATGAATGTGGGAAGACCTTTGGCTATCGCTCACATCTTAATCAACATCAGAGAATTCATACTGGAGAAAAGCCCTATGAGTGCATCAAATGTGGGAAGTTTTTCAGGACCGACTCCCAACTTAATCGACATCATAGAATTCATACTGGAGAGAGACCTTTTGAATGTAGTAAATGTGGAAAAGCCTTCAGTGATGCTTTAATTCTAATTCACCATAAAAGAAGTCATGCAGGAGAGAAACCCTATGAATGTAACAAATGTGGGAAGGCCTTCAGTTGTGGCTCGTACCTTAATCAACATCAGAGAATTCATACTGGAGAGAAACCTTATGAATGTAATGAATGTGGGAAGGCTTTCCATCAGATCTTGTCCCTTAGACTACACCAGAGGATTCATGCTGGAGAAAAACCCAATAAGTGTAATGAATGTGGAAATAATTTTAGCTGTGCCTCAGCCCTTAGACGACATCAGAGAATTCATAATAGAGAAACTCTCTGATTATAACAAATATAGGAAAGAAAACATTTAATCACCACTCAGTCCTTATTGAATATCAGTGAGTTCTTTCTAGTGGTAATTATGTGAATGTGGTACCTATGGAAAAACCTTCAGCCTATGAGCATCCCTTATTTGAAATAGCCTGAGTATAGACTTCTGTTACTTTTTTATCTGTTTTTACCCCATTTGAGACTTTACCCACCCCCACTGCATATGATTCTGATGAAACTATTAATGGGAGAACAGTGGATCAGTGACAGGCTGACCAGTTATTCTCCCTAACTAGTGATTAATAAGGGATTGGCAAATAGGTCTGTTTAGGCCAATAGAGTTCCTTCAGAGTATTTTAATGGGCACTAAGAGAGGTTCATTTTTTCCCCCTGAATTGCTAGCTTTGAGTATTAAGTGTGTTTAAAAACTCACCAGTATCTTTTTTGCCACCACATGAAGAAAGCCTTCAAAAACAAAACCAACACAAAGGACAATGGAGATGAGAGACAGAAGTCTGATGACATTGTTAGATCTCCTGGATCTATTATGCCTGAAGTCTATACCTTTTTATTTTTATGAGCCAATAAATTCCCCTTTTTTTGCTTAAGTTAGTTTGAATTCAATTTTTGCCTCTTGTAATAAGAGTCATGACTCATACACCCTGTTTGCTGTACATGTGAGAAAGCCTTAATCTTTTATGTGACATAATTATTTATCATGAAAAGTAAGCTTATGATATAACAAGTATATGAGAGTTGAGTAAGTCTTCATAAAGCCAAAACAATGTTACATTTTATTGATTGATAAAATTAACTTCATATTTACTAGTGTGTTTCACAATAAGGACAAATTTTTTGAAATCTCATCTAGTAAAAATCCTTTAAAATCTTTCATTTAAGGAGTTAAAATCATTTGAGGCAGCACTTCAGCATAGGCCTTTAAAGAGAGAATGGAAAACTAAGAGGATAATGGATCCATCATTTTAATGAATGGTTCTTCTTCATTTTAAAGGAATTATTTGATTTCCTGCTTTAGTAGGGATTTAAGCATAAGGTCTGATAGATTGTAATAAGAATTGTAAATGAGGTCTTCTTTCATGGGTGGTCTGCAAACTTGATTTAAAAAGTTTATGGATGACTTATTTGGAACTAGAGTAATCAGACAAAGACATTCCTGGAAGACAGAAAGGATAAACCATTTTCAACTAATGATAAAAGTAAGGCATTTGGAGCCTAAAACTTTTAGAGAACAAAGCATTGTTCTTCAAACTACTGAGAACCATGAGGGTATGGGTCAATATATTCCTATATTATTTGAATAGATGTAGGGAGGTAAACTTTGGTGATATAGAAACTTAGCCAACTTGAACAATTAGAACCAGTTAGAATCTTAGGCATTATCTGGATAGCATCTATAAAAATATCAGAATAAATGAATTAGGAAAGAATAATTTAGATATGTGCATAGTACAAAACAGTTATTTGTCAATTTAAACATATCTAAAAATCTGAAAATTGCTTCTCAAATATCAAACAAATTCCCTTTTAAAAGAACTAAGGTGGGGGGCGGCTGTGGCTCAATCAGTGGGGTTCCCGTTTGCCATGTGGGAGGCCCCGGGTTCGGTTCCCGGGACCTCTTGGTGAGGGCGGGCCCGTCCGCACGGTGTGGTTGGCTGACCCAGCGAACACAGGCAGCAAGGGGGGGATGGATGAATAAATAAATAAAATCTTTAAAAAAAAAAAAAAAAAAGAACTAAGGTACAGATTTAGTGTGACTAATTTTTGTCAATACTTCAAACTTTGAAAAGAAGTATAATGATTATAAAACATTGCTGAACTTATATTTACATACCTAAAGTATATTAGCATCATAAACTTAATTCATGTCATCACTTCTTTATTTTTTCTTACATTTTCTGGATGTATAGGAATACTTATTTTAATACTCTCTAAGAGTTTGGTAATAGCATATTTCAGAAAGCTGCTTGAATGAGACACAGCACCTCGTTTCTTTCTCCAGGTGACATAAACCCAAACCACTGGTTGATTCTCTATTTTTACAGTTAAGTTTCACTTGTAATGTTGATAATCTATTACACCCATGCCTTTAGCATCGCTTTTGCATTTTTCAGTCTAGCATTTCCTTTCACATTGAAGTACTGAATTTTGTTTAGCTGCAACTATACAAACCATTGTCTTACTGTGATTTATTGACCTGATCTTTTATCATTCTTAAAAACTATGCTTAGTATCTTTTAGTTAACAGGACCATCTAGAGATTTCCTGTCCTAGTAAATAAAGGTTTGAGTTTGTTTATTTAATTCTCTTTAGGTCATGGACTAATTCATTTAGAACACACTGGTGAAATCCTTTCCACTTGGTCTTTGGGTGTGATCAATGTTGATTAATTATTGGACCCCCTTTTTAATCTGGTTATTCTCTTTGACCTTTAGGGTTCCACACCTCTTTCTGCCTTGGTGCAGTTTATGTAAGTTTTGCTTGTCATATTTAAGAGTTTTCTTTCTTCATTCTTGGTTAAGTAGAAGATTTGTGTTTACATATACATGTGTACGTTTCATTAAAAGGTTTTTATTGAGTGCCTACTATGTGCCAGGCTTTGTTCTGATGTAGGCAATGGAGATAAAATAGTGAACTAAGACAAAAGTTCTACCTTCATAGAACTAATTTCTAATGGGGAAGACAGACAAAAATATGTATAAGTAAAAAATATAACATGTAAGAGTAAATTCTAAGGAGAAAATTATATAGGAGGGAGTGGTGGGACAGTTTAAAATTTTAGATCATATGGCCTTTTCAAAAAATATAGTCTATAGCTTATATTTGGAATTTTCCCCACAAACCATCCTACTATTAATACCACGTATTAGTTTTGTATATTTGTTATAGTTCATTAGAGAACATTCCCTTATTTGTACTAATAACGACTGTCCACTATTTACCGTGGGGTTCACTGTGTTATACGGTCCCTTGCCTTGTGCAGTCCAGCCAAAGTGTACACTCATTGGCTCTCAGTTTCATCACAGAATTGTGCTGTCATTGGCTCAGTCCATTTCAGAAAGTTTTCATTACTCCAAAAGGAAAAATCCCATACCCCTTATACCCCCCATTATTGACCCTTAGCATTAATATAGTACCTTCTTTGCTACTGCTGTAAAAAATATTACAATATTACTGTTAACTATAGCCTATATGTTACATTAGTTGTATTTTCTCCATGTAACTCCATATTCTCCAAACCTTGTAATAGAGGAACATTCTTGTTTTCGTACTGTTAGCCACAATCATCTACCCCTGAAATCACTGTTACACATTCCCTAGTTTATCCTCCAGCTTTATTTCAATCGACATTAACCTCCCTAGACTACCCTTTTCAGTCACAATGACATTTTAAAATCAGCAGTGTTGATTAGACTCACTATAATATGTTACCATCAACTCTAACCATTTCCCCACATTTACAATCCCCTTTATTAAACATTCTACATACATTCAGCATCAGCTTCCTCTTCTCAACCCACATTCTATCTCCTAGTAAACTATACTCTATAGTTTAACTCCATGAATTTACTTATTGTATTTAGTTCATATTAGTGAGACCATACAATATTTGTCATTTTGTGTCTGGCTTATTTCACTCAATATAATGTCCTCAAAGTTCATCGATGTTGTCATATGCATCCCAAGTTCATTTCTTCTTACAGCTGAATAGTATTCCGTAGTGTGTGGGTATATATACATATACCCACACACATTTTGTTTATCCATTCATCAGTTGCTGGACTCTTGGGTTGTTTCCATCTTTTAGCACTTGTAAATAATGCTGCTATGAACATTGGTGTGCAAATGTCTGTTCACGTACTTGATTTCAGTTCTTCTGAATATATTTCTAGTAGCAGGATTACCGGATCATTTGGCAGTTCTATATTTAGGTTCCTGAGGAGCTGTTAAACTGTCCTCCATAGAGGCTGAACCATTTTACATCCCTCACCAACAGTGCATGAGTGTTCCTATTTCCCCCTTCCTCTCCAGCACTTATAGTTTTCTGTTCTGTTTTTTTTTTTTTTTTCTTTTTTAAACAATGACCATTCTGTAAGGTGTGAAATTATATCTCATTGTAGTTTTGATCTGCATTTTCCTAATAGCTAGTGATGTTGAGCAACTTTTCATGTGCTTTTTGGCCATTTGTATTTCTTCTTTGGAAAAATTTCTGTTCAAG
The DNA here is from genome assembly GCA_026826555.1 of Tolypeutes matacus. Classification (NCBI taxonomy): domain Eukaryota; kingdom Metazoa; phylum Chordata; class Mammalia; order Cingulata; family Chlamyphoridae; genus Tolypeutes; species Tolypeutes matacus. The sequence continues at coordinate 1,272,333 of JAKSZT010054567.1, read as the reverse complement.
TCTTTTGCCTACTTTTTAATTGGGTTGCTTGTCTTTCTATCATTGAGTTGTATGATATCTTTATATAATATGGAGATCTAATCCACTTTGGACATGTGGTTTCAGAAAATGTTCTCCCAATGAGTAGGCTGCCTTTTCAACTTCTTAACAAAGTCATTTGACGTTCTAAGGTATGTAATTTTGAGTAGGTCCCATTTATCGTTGTTGTTTTTTTTTCCTTCTGTTGCTTGTGCTTTGGGTGTAAATTTTTTTTTTTTTTAAAGATTGTATTTATTTATTCATTTATCCCCCCCTTGCTGCTTGTGCTCGCTGGGTCAGCTAACCACGCCGTGCGGGCGGGCTTGCCTTCACCAGGAGGCCCCGGGAACCGAACCCGGGGCCTCCCATATGGTAAATGGGAGCCCTACTGATTGAGCCACAGCCGCTTCCCCTGGGTGTAAATTTTAAACCACCACCTATCACAAGATCTTCAAGATGTTTCCCTACATTTTCTTCTAGGAGTTTTATGGTTCTAGCCTTTATATTTAGGTCCTTGATCCATTTTTATCATTTTTAGTTAATTTTTGTATAAGATATGAGGTAGGGCCTTCTTTCTTTCTTTAAGTTATGGATACCCAGCTCTCTCAGCACCACTTGTTGAATAGACTGTTCTGACCCAGCTGGGTGGGTTTGATCGCCTTGTCAAAAGTCATTTGACCGTAGACATGAGGTTTTATGTCTGAATTCTCAGTTTAGTTCCATTGGTTAATGTGTCTCTTTAAGCTAGTAAAGTCAGGAAATTAGAGTCCTCCAACTTCGTTCTTTTTAAAGACATTTAGGCTGTTCAGAGGTCCTTACTATCCAATTAAATTTTATAATTGGCTTTCCATGTCTGTAAAAAAGGCTGTTGGAATTTTTATTGGGATTGCTTTGAATCTGTAAATCAGTTTAGGTAGAATTGACATCTTAATGATATTTAGTTTTCCAATCCATGAACACAGAATGCCCTTCCATTTATTTAGGTCTTCTTTAGTTTCTTTTAGCAATATTTTGTAATTTTCTAAATATAGGTCCTTTATGTCCTTGGTTAAGTTTATTCCTAAATATTTAATTCTTTTAGTCGCTATTGTAAATGGAATTTTTTTCTGACTTGTTCCTCTGATTGCTCATTAATAGTGTATAGAAAATGCTACTGATTTTTGTGTATTAATCTTGTATCCTGCCACTTTGCTGAGCTCATCTATTAATTCTAGTAGCTTTTTATGTTTTTTTGGGGGGAGGGGATTTTCTATATATAGGATCATATCATCAGTGAATAACAACATTTTACTTCTTCCTTTCCTATTTGGGTGCCTTTTATTTCTTTTTCTTGCCTAATTGCTTTGGCTAGAAATTCTAGCACAAGGATGACAGCATCCTTGTCTTGTACCCTATCTCAGGAGGAAAATTTTCAGTCTTCCACCACTGAGTATAATGTTAGTTGTGGGTTTTTTGTATATGCACTTTACCATGTTTAGAAAGCTTCCTTCTATTCTTCCAGAGTTTTTTTTTTTAAATCAAGAAAGGATGCTATATTTTGTCAAATGCCTTTTCTGCATCAGTCGAGATGATCCTGTTATTTTTCTTCTTCAATTTATTAATGTGGATTATTACAGTAATTGATTTTTTGTGTTGAACCACCCTTGCATAGCTGGGATAAAACCTACTTGATTGTGGTGTATAAGTCTTTCAATGTACTTTTTGGATTCAGTTAGTTAACACTTTGTTGAGGATTTTTTTTTTTTTTTTTTTTTTTTATTTATTCATTTATCCCCCCCTTGCTGCTTGTGCTCGCTGGGTCAGCCAACCACGCCGCGCAGGCGGGCCTGCCCTCACCAGGAGGCCCCGGGAACCGAACCCGGGGTCTCCCATATGGTAAACGGGAGCCCTACTGATTGAGCCACAGCCGCTTCCCTGTTGAGGATTTTTGTATCTATGTTCACTAGAGAAATTGGTCTGTAATTTTCTTTTTTTTTTCATAGTATCTTTGTTTGGCTTTGATATTAGGGTGATGCTGGCTTCATAGAATGAGTTTGATAGCAATCCCTCCTGTTCAATTTTTTTGAAGACTTTGAGCAAAATTGGTATTAGGTCTTTAAATGATTGGTAGAATTCACCTGAGAAGCTGTCTGGTCCTAGTCTTTTCATTTTGGGGAGGTTTTTGATGACTGTTTCAATCTCTTTACTTGTGATTGATTTGTTGATGTTTTCTATTCCTTCAACAGTCAGTGTAGGTTGTTCATGGTTTCTAGAAATTTGTCCATTTTATCTACATTTTCTAGTTTGTTGGCATACAGTTGTTCATAGTATCCTCTTATGATCTTTTATTTCTGTGGGGTCAGTGGTAATGTCTCCCCTCTTATTTCTGACTTTATTTAGTTGCATCTTCTCTTTTTTCTTTGTCAGTCTAACTAAGGTTTGCCAATTTTTTTGATCTCGAAGAACCAACTTTTGGTTTTGTTGATTCTCTCTATTATTTTTTGTTGCTTTTTGTTGTTGTTGTTGTTGTTCTCAATATCATTTATTTCTGCTCTAGTCCTTGCTATTTCTTTCCTTCATTTGCTTTGGGGATTAGTTTGCTGTTCTTTTTCTAGTCCCTTCTGGTTTGCAGTAAGGCCTTCAATTTTAACTCTTTCTTCTTTTTAAATGTAAGCATTGAGGGCTATAAATTTCCACCTCAGCACTGCTTTCATTGTATCCCATAGACTTTGATATGCTGAGTTCTCATTTTCATTCATTATGAGATATTTACTGATTTTTCTTGCAATTTCTACTTTGACCCACTGATTTTTTTTTTAAGAGTGTGTTGTTTAATCTCCATATGTTTGTGAAATTTCCTTTTCCACCTGTTATCAATTTCCAGCCTCCTTCCATTATGATCAGAGAAAATGCTTTATGTAATTTCAGTCTTTTAAAATTTATTGCAACCTGTCTTGTGACCCAACTTATGGTCTATCCTGGAGAAAGATGCAGGAGCAATTGAGAAGAATATATATCCTGCTGTGTGTGTGTGTGTTTTTTTTAAAGGTTTATTTTATTTATTCATTCCCCCCCACCCCTTGCTGTTTGCAATTGCTGTCTGCTTTCTGTGTCCACTTGCTGCATGCTTGTCTTCTTTTTAGGAGGCACTGGGAACTGAACCCAGGACCATCTCATGTGGAAGGGAGGCTATATCACTTGAGCCACCTCCACTTCCTGCTTGTTATGCCCCTCATGTGTCTCTTCGTTGCATCTCCTCACTGTGTCATCTTGCCGCATCATCCTCTTGTGTCAGCTTGCCACACTGGGCTGTTGTGCCAGCTCACTGTCCTGCTTGTGTTCCCTAGGAGGCACTGGGAACAGAATCTGGGACCACCCATGTGGCGGGTACACCCCCTAACTGCTTGAACCACATCTGCTTCTCCATCCTGCTGTTTTGGGGTGTAATGCTCTAAGAATGTCAGTCAGGTTTAGTTCATATGTCATATTATTCAACTCTCTGCTTATCGATCCTCTGCCCAGATATTTTATCCAGTGCTGAGAGTGGTGTATTGATGTCTTCAACTATTATTGTAGATTTGTCTCTTTCTCCTTTCAGTTTTGCCAGTTTGTGTGTCTCATGTAATTTGAGTCATGCAGATTAGGTGCATATACATTTATGATTGTTATGTATTCTTTGTGAATTGTCCCCTTTATTAATATATAGTGACCATCTTCATCTCTTATAACAGTTTTGCATTTAAAATCTATTTTGTCTGATATTACTATCAGTACTCCAGATCTTTCTGATTACTGTTTGCATGGAATGTCCTTTTCCAACCTTTCATATTCAGCCTGATTTTTTCTTTGCATCTAAGGTGAGTCCCTTGTTGACAGCATATAGATGGTTCATACTTTTTTATCCATTCTGTCAATCTATGTGTTTTGATTATGGAGTTCAATCCATTAGCCTTCAATGTTATTACTGTAAAGGCATTAATTACCTTGTCTGTTTTATCCTTTGGCTTCCTATTACCATATCTTATCATGTCTGTCTTTTTACCCTTTTCGTTACCCTTACTTAAAATTTTCATTTCTTCACTCTTCTCCAATTCTCTTGCCCTTGTCTTTTCTTTTTAGGCTGCAGAACTTCTTTAGTATCTCTTGTAAATCCTGTCTTTTGGTAACAAACGCTCTGTTTTTGTTTGGCTGTGAATATTCTAAACTCACCCTCATTTTTGAAAGATAGTTTTGCTGGATAAAGAACTGTTGGCTGCAATTTTTCTTTTTTAGGACCTTAAATATATCATACCACTTCCTTCTGACCTCCATGTTTTCTGATGAGAGATCTGCATTTAGTCTTATTGAATTTCCCATGTATGTGATATATTGCTTTTCTCTTGCTGCTTTCAGAATCCTCTCTTTATCTCTGGCATTTGACATCCTGAATAGTAGGTTTCTCGGAGTAGGTGTCTTTATCTCTGGCATTTGACATTCTGAATAATAGTTTTCTCAGAGAAGGATTTTTTCTGTTTGGGGTGTGTTGTCCTTCTTGGATATTGATATTATATCTTTCATACGGGTTAGGAAGTTTTCAGTCCTTATTTCCTCATGTATGGCCCCTTTTGAAGTTGATTTTTGAGTAAAGACTTGGAAGAAATGAGATGTCTATCTGTTTACTTATCAATCTATATCTCATCCATCCATCCATTCACATATATGTATATGCACATATATACCTAACGAAAAGGAAATCTACACACACATATAAATTTTATACATTTTACTTACTAAGTTCATTCTATTTTATTTTGCCTATGTATTTTTATGATTTTTATTAACATTTTTCTTTTATAGCTCATGAATTTATGGCCTTTTACGATCTTAAATTTCAATTAATTATAATGTATACATTTTTGGTGCTCAAATTGTCAGATCTTAGCCACTGGTGGCCACTTTAAGCTAGTTCCTTTGACCTTTTAGCACTGCCCCTGTCATCTTTGCAAGCATCCTTATTTTCTGGTAATAGTAGGATGTGCCAGACCTATCCTGAATGTTTCCTGCCCAAAGTCCTGAAGTTAGCTATCTTCCAAGGAATTTAGAGAGGAGAAAATAAGCATGTATATTTGAAAGATGATATGAAATAAAAATTAGGAATTCCCCCTTTAAGAAAGGAAATATTTTTCTCAGTAAAATGCTTAGTTAGCTATATTTGGGGGCTAAGAATAAGAATTAATATTGCATTTTCCATATATACTATATTTTTAGTTTTCTATAATTGTTTGTACCCAAGGAGAAAGAGATGATCCAACTTCACAGTACAGTTCACTTTAATAAGTATACATTATTACTCTTTTTTTAAATCAAATTTTATTGAAGTATATCATTCATACATGAACATACATAAACAATAAGTGTATAGTAAAAGTTGTGAACTTACAAAACAAACGTGCATATCATCATACAGTGCTCCCATACATTACCCCACCACCAAAACCTTGGGAAACATTTTTTTACAAACTATGAAATAGCATCATCAAAATATTACTAAGTATAATCCATATCTTACATTTGGTGTATTTTCTCCCAACCCACCCAATTATTAGTACCCTGTATTAGTATTGTACATTTGTTATAGTTCATGGGAGAATGTTTTCGTATTTGTCCTGTTAACCACAATCCAACTTCCACCACTGGATTGCCTGTGTTATACAGCCCCATGCTTTGTACCATCCATTCAAAGTGTACACTCAGTGTCTCTCATTTTCACCACAGAGTTGTACTGTCATCACCTCAGTCAATTTTAGAATGTTTTCCTTCTTTTTTAACTTTATTTTTAAAGATGTTTTAGGTTAAAGAAAAATTACATAAAAAAATATAGGGGATTCCCATATACCCCACCCCCTCCCCAGCTCACATTTTCCTCTATTAATAACATCTTACATGAGTATGGTACATTTGTGACAATTGATGAACAAATATTGAAGCATTGCTACTAACCATGGTCAATAGTTTACATTATGCACTGTGCAATTTTATAAGTTTTGACAAAATATATAATAGCCTCTATCCGTCATTGTAAAATCATGCAGAATAATTTCAGTGCCCTAAAAATGTCCTATATTCCACCTATTCTTTCCCCCAATCCTCAGAACCTATGGTAACCACTGTCTTTTTACCAATGTTACAAGTTCTTCCATTACTACAATAATAAGTCTAATTTGGTCCATGGTTGCATTCCCCCCTTATGTTTGTTCATTCCTCACTCTTAAGAATTTGGGGATGGTGAGGCTTAGACATTATGGGACTGATGGAAAGAACTGTTTTGCTTGCAGTTTAGATACTCTCTAATTTTGGGGGTGGACATTGTCCATCATCATCATTTTTTAGTTGTCCTGGGTGAGTCCAAAGAACTGGAGAGTAGGTATTGGATGCAACTTTTCTGAGATTCAGGCTTTAACCAGCATATGAACAGACCAAAGATTTAAGTCTCTGATACATATATTTAATGAGTATAGTACTAATTACAGGTTCAAATAAAAGGGGTAGAAGAATCTTGTGTAGGGAAATTATAAATGAGTCTCTCGGTTACATTTGGGAAATAAGTTGTCACATATTCCAAGGTGAGGCCCACCAACAGGGTGCTGATTTTAAGGGGTTGTGTGCCTTGCCTATAGTGTCCAGATGGCTCTAGTGCCCTAAGGAGCACCCCTATTTGAGGCTTTATTCACAGTGGTAGTGAGACCTGCCTGAGACATGCATAAATGTAACCTCTGGAATGATGTCCTGACTCATTTTGAAATCTCTTAGCTGTAAAAACTCTTTTGTGTTTGATGTTTCCCCCTTTTGGTCAAGGTTTTTTTCCCAAATGCATCACTGTTTGGCACTTGGTAATAATCCCTAGTGCAAGGAAGCTCATCCCTGGGAGTCATGTCCCATGTCGGGGGTGGGGGGAGATGAGTTTATTTGCTGAATTTGTCTTAGAGAAAGGCCACATTTGAGTAACAAGGTGGTTTTCAGGAGGTAACTCTTGGACAATAGATTTTATTAGGCTTATTATTTTACAAGAATAAGGTTCATAATACAAGCATTACTATTGAGGGCTTGGTGTATTCTGTTTTCTTTCATTAGGCCTGCCTATGTACCCTAGAGATTCTTGCAACTCTATTAGAGAACATAGCAGAACTCCTCAGGATGGGAATTTAATATTTTGTTGTTTATTGACTGGGTCTCCACCCACTGAGATAACACCCTATGACCACATGAACACATTTGTATTCCACAGAGGCATGCCCCTGGTATACCCTTCCCTACACATGCCCTCACCACCAACACCCTTCACCAGTGACCTACCCCTGCCATAGTTGCCAAAACAACATTTCCACAATTGTATTCTCAACTACTGTCCTCTACCTCCCCAGAGTTCACCTGTTCCTTCCTCCAGACCTCCAACACTATGGATAGCCCCCGCCACCAAGTCCCGCTCACACTCACACTCCAGCATCCTTAACCCATTCATATAGCTGTATCACCATACCCCCCATCCACTGTCAAACCTCCCCCATCCTACTTATCATAGATTCTACCCAGATTGAGCATCAGCTCACCACTCTCTATTTGCTTTTTATCTCCTGGTAACCTATCTTCCAGACTCTATCTCTCTGAGTCTGCTCAATATCCCTAGTTCATATCAGTGAGATCATGCAATCTTTGTTCTTTAGTGACTGGCTTACTTCACTCAACATAAGATCTTCAAGATTCATCCATGTTGTTGCATGTGTCAATACTTCATTCCTTCCTGCAACTGAGTAATATTCCTTCGTATTTATATACCACATTTTCTTTATTCATTCATCCATTGATGGACACTTGGGTTGCTTCCACCTTTTGGCAATTGTGAATAATGCCACGATGAACATTGGTGTGCATATATCTGTTTGCTTTCCTGCTTTCAATTCTTCTGGATATATTCCTAGTAGAGGGATTGCCGAATTATACAGCAGTTCTGTACTCAGTTTCCTGAGGAACTGCCAAACAGTTCTCTAAAGTGGCTGAACCATTGCACATTCCCACCAGCAGTAGATGAGTGTTTCTATTCCTGCACATCCTCTCCAGCACTTGTAGTTTTCTGTTTTTTAATAGCAGCTGCTCTAATAGGTGAAAGATGATATCTCATTGTGGTTTTTATTTGCATTTCTGTAATAGCTAGTGATGTTGAGCATCTCTTCATGTGCTTTCTAACCATTTGTATTTCCTCTTTGGAAAAGTGTCTATTCAAATCCTTTGCCTATTTTTTTAAATAGGCTGTTTGTCTTTTTATTTTTGAGATGTAAGTTTTCTTTATATATGCTGGTTATTACACCCTTATCAGATAGGCGCCTCCAAGTATTTTCTCCCATTGAGTGGGCTGCCTTTTCACTTTCTTGATAAACTCCTTTGGAGCACAACAGTTTTTAATTTTGAGGAGGTCCCATTTATCTATTTTTAATTTTGTTGCTTGTGCTTTGGGTGTAAAGTTTATGAAACCATTTCCTATTACCAGATCTCAAAGATGCTTCCCTACATTATCTTCTAGAAGCTTTACAGTCCTGGCTCTTATATTTAGGTCTTTGATCCATTTTGAGTTAATTTTTTTATATGGCATGAGAATAGTGATCCTCTTTCATTCTTTTGCATGGGGATATCCAGTTCTCCAAGCACCATTTGTTGAAGAGACTATTCTGTCCTAGTTTATTGAACTTGGTGGCCTTGTTGAATATTATTTGACCAAATATGTGCAGGTCTATATATGAACTCTTAATTTGGTTCCATTGGTCAGTATGTCCATCCTTGTTCCAATACCATGCAGTTTTGATTACTGTAGCTTTGTAATAAGCCTTAAAGTCAGGTAGCGTGATTCCTCCTATTTTGTTTTTCTTTACAAGAGGTTTTTGGCTATTTGGGGCCCCATGCCCTTCCAGATGAATTTGATCATTGGCTTTTCCAGTTAGGTAAAAAATGCTGTTGGAACTTTTATTGTGATTGCATTGAATCTGTAAATCAATTTGGGTAGGATAGACATTTTAATGATATTTAGTCTTCCAATCCATGATCATGGAATATTTTTCCATTTATTTACTTCTTCTTTGATTTCCTTTAGCAATGTTGTGCAGTTTTAGGTGTATATGTCCTTTACATCCTTAGTCAAGTTTATTCCTAGATATTTGATTCTTTTAGTTGATATTGTAAATGGATTTTTTTCTTGATTTCCTCCTCAGATTATTCATTATTATTGTATAGAAATGCTACTGATTTTTGCATGTTGATCTTATATCCTTCCACTTTACTGAACTTGTTTATCAGTTCTAGAAACTTTGTTGTAGATTTTTCAGGACTTTATACATATAGAATCATGTCATCTGCAAATAGTGAAAGTTTTACTTCTTCCTTTCCAATTTGGATGTCTTTTATTTCTTTTTCTTGCCTAAGTGCTTATACAAGTACTTCTAATACAATGTTAAATAAAAGTGGTGACAGTGGGCATTCTTGTCTTGTTCCAGATCTTAGAGGAAAATCCTTTAGCCTTTCACCATTGATTATGTTAGCTGTGAGTTTTTCATATATGCCCTTTAGCACCTTGAGGAAATTTCCTTCTAATCCTATCTTTTGAAGTGTTTTTGTAAAAAATGATGTTTTATTTTGTTGAATCCTTTTTTGCATCAATAGAGATGATTATGTGATTTTTTTCCCTTTGACCTGCTAATGTGTTGGATTACATTGATTGATTTACTTATGTTGAACCATCTTTGCATACCTGGGATAAAACCCAATTGATCATGGTGTGTAATTCGATTGATACATTGTTGATATGTTTATCAAGTATTTTATTGAGGATTTTTGCCTATGAGTTCATTAAAGAGAGTGGGCTATAGTTTTATTTTCTTGTATTGTCTTTATGTGGCTTCGGTATTAGGGTGATGTTGGCATCATAGAATGAGTTAGGTAATGTTCCCTTGTCTTCAGTTTTTTGGAAGAGTTTGATCAGGATTGGTATTCTTTCTGGAATGATTGGTGACTTCACCTGTGAAACCATCTGGTCCTGGACTTTCCTTAGTTGAGACATTTTTGATGACTAGTTCAATGTCACTATTTGAGATTGGTCTGTTGAGTTCTTCTATTTCTTTCATTGGTGTAATTTGCTTGTGTTTCTAGAAATTCATCCATTTCATGTAAATTGTCCATCTTTTTGGCTTAAAATTTTTTAAAGTATCCTGTTATGATACTCTTTATTTCTGTGGGGTCAGTGGTGATATCCCCTCTCTCATTTCTAATTATTTATTTGCATCTTCTCTTTTTTCATTGTTAGTTTAGCTTAGGCTTTGTCAATTTCATTAAGCTTCTAAAAAACAGCTTTTGGTTTTGTTAATTCTTTCTAGTATTGTTTTTTATTCTCAATTTCGTTTTTTTGTTTTGTTTTAAGGTGGCACCAGCAACCGAACCTGGGACCTCCCAAGTGGGAAGCATGTGCTCAACTGCTTGAGCCACATCCACTTCCCTCAATTTCATTTAATTCTGCTCTAATCTTTGTTATTTCCTTCCTTTCTTCTTGCTTTGGGATTAGTTTGTTGTTCTTTTTCTAGTTCCTTCAGGTGTGAATTTAGGTCATTGATTTTAGCACTTTCTTCTTTTTTAATGTAGGCATTTAGGGCTATAAATTTCCCTCCTAGCACTGATTTGGCTGCATCCCATAAATTTTGTTATGTTGTTTTCTCGTTTTCTTTCTCTTGGAGGTAGTTACTGATTTCTCTGGTAATTTCCTCCTTGACTCCTTGAATTGATTGTTTAGGAGTGTGTTGTTTAACTTCCATATATTTGTGCCTATTCCAGTTCTCTGCCCTTTATTGATTTCTAGTTTAGTTCTGTTGTGGTAAGAGAAAGTGCTTTGTATAATTTCAGTTTTTCTAAATTAGTTGAGACTTGTTCTGTAACCTAGCCTGTGGTCTATCCTGGAGAATGATTCATAAGCACTCAAGAAAAATGTATATCCTGCTCTTTCTGTAAAGTCCATTAGGTCTAGTTCCTCTAATGTATTAGTCAAAGCCTCTGTTTCTTTATTGAGCATCTGTTGAGGTGTTCTGTCTAATGGTGATAATGGTGTTTTTTTGTGTGTTTTTTTTTTTTTTTTTTTTAAGATTTTATTTATTTATTCATTTATCCCCCCCCCTTGCTGCTTGTGCTCGCTGGGTCAGCTAACCATGCCGTGCGGGCGGGCTTGCCTTCACCAGGAGGCCCCGGGAACCGAACCCGGGGCCTCCCATATGGTAAACAGGAGTCCTACTGATTGAGCCACAGCCGCTTCCCAATAATGGTGTTTTGAAGTCCCTCACTATGATTCTAGAGGTGTCTATTTCTCCCTTAGTTTTACCAGTATTTGCCTCAAGTATTTTGGGGCTTCCTGGTTAGGTGCATACACATTTATGATTATTCTTTCTTCTTGGTTGAGTACCCCATTTATTAATATGTGGTATCCTTCTTTGTCTCTTACAACAGTTTCGCATTTAAAGTCTGTTTTGTCTGATATTATGTTGGCGTTCAGGAACTGGGTCCGTGAAAACGGTGCCGCGGATGAGAAAGAAAGAATAAGACAAAGAGAAGAAAAACTGGGATCAGGGGACTCTCCGTCCGAACTGGAGAGAAGAGCCCAGCCACCTCATAAAGTGTGGCTTTTATTTGGCTTTAGAACAAAGAAAATACGTGTGAGCATGTGCAAGGGCAATAGATACTTGACAGTTACATTTTACTGAAATTAACAAGTCTTAAAGGTCAATGACTCAGCTCTTTTACATTTCTGCAATTCACAGGCTAGCTCAGGATGTTTCTCCACCCAGCTCCTGTTAGCATGAAACTCCAGAACTTGTTTATTACATTCCAGAGTGACCTTCTATTCTTTCAGTTGCCATGGCCTTTAATTGAAACTCCATCA
>JAKSZT010054567.1:1207025-1260385 GCA_026826555.1 Tolypeutes matacus | reverse complement strand
ACCTTCTATTCTTTCAGTTGCCATGGCCTTTAATTGAAACTCCATCAATATTAGTATTGCTACTTTTGCCCTTTTTTTTGGTTATTCTTTGCATGTAAAATCATTTTCCAACCTTTCACTTGCAACCTGTTTGTGTCCATAGGTCTAAGGTGAGTTTCTTGTAGACAGCATATAGATCAGTCATATTTCCTCATCCATTCTGCCAGTCTTTGTTTCTTTTTCTTTCTTTTTTTTTTAACTTTATTTTGTACATTTAATAATTGAAAACATAAGCAATAAAAAACTAAAAAGTAAACACAGATGAATAAATATATACATTTCTCAATTAAATGTAATGGATACATGTAAATTTTTTTTGTTGTTTTGTTTTTTGTTTGTTTTTTTGTTTTTTTGTGTGTGAGAGTCAAACAATATATTACACAATATATTTGGTTCATAGTAATGCATTCACACAGTATTTGTCGTTTTGTGTCTGGCTTGCTTCACTCAACATAATGTCCTCCAGGTTCATCCATGTTGCCATATGCTTTATGACTTCATTTCTTCTTACTGCTTCATAATATTCCATCGTGTGAATAGACCACAGTTTGTTTATCCATTCATCTGTTGATGGACACCTGGGTTGTTTCCAACTTTTGGCAATGATGAATAATGTGGCTATGAACATTGGTGTGCAGATGTCTGTTCGTGTCACTGCTCTCAGTTCTTCTGGGTATATACCCAGTAGTGGTATTGCAGGGTCATGTGGCAAGTCTATATTCAACTTCTTTAGGAAGTGCCAAACAGTCCTCCATAGTGGTTGTACCATCCTGCATTCCCACCAACAGTGAAGAAGTGTTCCTATCTCTCCACATCCTCTCCAACACTTGTAGTTCTCTGTCTTTTTCATAGTGGCCATTCTGATAGGTGTGAAATGATATCTCATTGTAGTTTTGATTTGCATTTCCCTAATCATGAGTGATGTTGAGCATTTCTTCATGTGTTTTTTTGCCATTTGTATTTCTTCTTCGGAGAAATGTCTATTCAAGTCTTTGGCCCATTTTTTAATTGGGTCATTTGTCTTTTTTTTTTCGTTGAGCTGTAACGTCTCTTTATATATCCTGGATATTAAACCCTTATCAGATATGTGATTTCCAAATATTTTTTCCCATTGAGTCGGCTGCCTTTTCACCCTTCTGACAAAGTCCTGTGAGGTGCAAAAGTGTTTAATTTTGAGGAGGTCCCATTTATCTACTTTTTCTTTTGTTACACGTGCTTTGGGTGTGAAGTCCAAGAAACCACCACCTACTACAAGGTCTTAAAGATGTTTCCCTACATTTTCTTCTAGTAGTTTTATGGTCCTGGCTTTTATATTTAGATCTTTGATCCATTTTGAGTTGATTCTTGTATAGGGGGTGAGATAGGGGTCCTCTTTCATTCTTTTTGTTATAGATATCCAGTTCTCCCAACACCATTTGTTGAAGACACTGTTTTTTCCCATCAGCGTGGGCTTGGTAGGTTTGTCAAAAACCAGTTGACTGCATAGGTGAGGGTTTATTTCTGGATTCTCATTTCTATCCCACTGATCGATATGTCTGTCTTTATGCCAGTACCATGCTGTTTTGACCACTGTAGCTTTGTAATATGTTTCAAGGTCAGGCAGCAAAATTCCTCCCACATTGCTCTTCTTTTTTAGAATACTTTTGGCTATTCGGGTGCACTTACCCTTCCAGATGAATTTGGTAATTGCCTTCTCTAATTCTGTAAAGTAAGCTGTTGGGATTTTGATTGGTATTGCATTGAATCTATAAGTCAGTTTGGGCAAGATTGACATCTTCACGATATTTATTCTTCCAATCCATGAACACGGAATGTCTTTCCATTTGTTTAGGTCTTTTAAAATTTCTTTTAGCATTGTTTTGTAGTTTTCTGCATATAGGTCCTGTACTTCCTTGGTTAAATTAACTCCTAGGTATTTGAGTCTTTTTGTTGCTATTGAAAATGGAATTTTCCTCCTGATTTACTCCTCAGATTGTTCAGTACTAGTGTACAAAAACATTACTGATTTTTGCATGTTGATCTTATATCCTGCCACTTTGCTGAACTCATTTATTAGTTCAAGTAGCTTTGTTGTGGATACTTCAGGATTTTCTAAATACAGGATCATGTCATCCGCAAACAATGAGAGTTTTACTTCCTCTTTTCCTATTTGGACGCCTTTAATTTTTTTGTCTTGTCTAAGTGCCCTAGCTAGAACTTCTAGTACAATGTTGAATAACAGTGATGACAGTGGGCATCCTTGTCTTGTTCCTGATCTTAGGGGGAAAGCTTTCAACCTTTCCCCATTGAATATGATGTTGGCTGTGGGTTTTTCATATATGCCTTTTATCATATTGAGGAATTTTCCTTTTATTCCTATCTTTTGAAGTATTTTTATCAAAAAAGGAGGTTGGATTTTGTCGAATGCCTTTTCTGCATCTATTGAGATGATCATGTGGTTTTTTTCCTTCAACTTGTTAATGTGGTGTATTACATTGATTGATTTCCTTATGTTGAACCAGCTTTGCATACCAGGAATAAATCCCACTTGGTCGTGATGTATAAGTCTTTTGATATGCTGTTGGATTCGATTTGCAAGTATTTTGTTGAGAATTTTTGCATCTATGTTCATGAGAGAGATTGGCCTGTAATTTTCTTTTCTTGTAGAATCTTTATCTGGCTTTGGTATTAGGGTGATGTTGGCTTCATAAAATGTGCTGGGTAATTTTCCCTCCTCTTCAATTTTTTGGAAGAGTTTAAACAGGATTGGTGTTAATTCTTTTAGAAATGCTTGGTAGAATTCACCTGTAAAGCCATCTGGTCCTGGACTTTTCTTTGCTGGGAGATTTTTGATGACGGATTCAATCTCCTTAATTGTGATTGGTTTGTTAAGTTCTTGTATTTCTTGTTGTGTCAGTGTAGGTTGGTTATGAGTTTCTAGAAATTTGTCCATTTCATCCAGATTTTCTCGTTTGTTGGCATAGAGTTTCTCATAATATCCTCTTATGATTCTTTTTATTTCTGTGAGGTCATTTGTAATTTCCCCCCTTTCATTTCTGATTGTATTTATTTGCATCTTCTCTCTTTTTTTCTTTGTTAGTCTAGCGAGGGGTTTGTCAATTTTATTGATCTTCTCAAAGAACCAGCTTTTGGTTTTGTTGATTTTCTCTATTGTTTTTTTGTTCTCATTTTCATTTATTTCCGCTCTAATATTTATTATTTCTTTCCTTCTTTTTGCTTTGGGATTGGTTTGCTGTTCTTTCTCTAGTTTCTCAAGTTGTTCAGTTAAATCTTTGAGTTTAGCTCTTTCTTGTTTTTTAATATAGGCATTTAGGGCTATAAATTTCCCTCTCAAGACTGCCTTCGCTGTATCCCATAAGTTTTGATATGTTGTGTTCTCATTTTCATTTGTCTCGATATATTTACTGATTTTACTTGCAATTTCTTCTTTGACCCACTGAATATTTAGGAGTGTGTTGTTCAGTCTCCACACATTTGCAAATTTACTTTTTTCCTGTCTGTTATTGATTTCTAGTTTCATTCCAGTATGATCTGAGAAGAAGCTTTGTATAATTTCAATCTTTTTATATTTATTGAGAGCTGTATTGTGACCTAACATGTGGTCTATCCTGGAGAAAGATCCATGGGCACTTGAGAAGAATGTATAATCCGCTGAGTTTGGATGCATTGTTCTGTATATGTCTGTTAGGTCTAACTTGTTTATCATATTGTTCAAGTTCTCTGTTTCCTTGTTGATCTTCTGTCTAGTTGTTCTATCTAATAATGTGAGAGGGGTGTTGAAGTCCCCGACGATTATTGTAGAAATGTCTATTTCTCCCTTCAGTTTTGCCAGAGTTTGTCTCATATATTTTGGGGCACCCTGGTTAGGTGCGTAGATATTTATGACTGTTATATCTTCCTGGAGGATCGTCCCTTTTATTAATATATAATGGCCTTCCGCATCTCTTATCACTTTTTTGCATTTAAAGTCTGTTTTGTCTGATATTAGTATAGCTACCCCTGCTCTTTTCTGTTTACTATTCGCATGAAGTAACTTTTTCCAACCTTTTACTTTCAGCCGGCTTGTATCCTTGTGTCTGAGGTGAGTTTCTTGTAAGCAGCATATGGATGGCTCATGTTTTTTTATCCATTCTGTCAGCCTGTATCTTTTGATTGGGGAATTTAATCCATTCACATTCAATGATATTACTGAAAATGCACTATTTGTTTCCTCCATTTTATTCTTTAGTTTTCATATGTCATCTTATTTTTGTCTTTCTTTTTACTCTTTTGGTTATCCTTTCTGCTTTTCTTTCTTCTATACTCTCCTCCAAGCCTCTCTCTCCTGTCTTTTTCCTTCAGGTTCTAAGGCTTCCTTTAATATTTCCTGCAACGGTGGATTCTTTTTTGCAAACTCTCTTAGTTTCTGTTGTTTGTGAATACTTTATATTCACCTTCATATTTGAAGGACAGTTTTGCTGGGTAAAGAATTCTCGGCTGGCAGTTTTTCTCTTTCAGTTTCCTAATTGTATCATGCCACTGTCTTCATGCCTCCATGGTTTCTGAAGAGAAATCTGCACAAAGTCTTACTGGACGTCCTTTGTACGTAATCGTTTGCTTCTCTCTTGCTGCTCTGAGCTTTTTCTCTTTATATCATTTGACATTCTGAGTAATATGTGTCTTGGCGTAGGTCTATTTGGATTTATTCTTATTGGGATACGGTGTGCTTCTTGGACATGAAAGTTCATTTCTTTCGTGAGAGTTGGGAAATTTTCAGCTATTATTTCCTCAAATACTCTTTCTGCCCCTTTTCCTTTCTCTTCTTCTTCTGGAATACCCATGACATGTATGTTCTTGCGTTTTGTGTTGTCATTCAACTCTCTGAGCCCCTGCTCAATTTTTTCCATTCTTTTCTCTCTCTGTTCTTTTCTCTCTTCAATTTTAGCTGCTCTGTCTTCAGTATCACTTATTCTTTCTTCTGTGATTTCGAGTCTGCTGTTGTATGCTTCAAATGTATTTTTTACTTCACCTATTGTGTCTTTCATTCCCATGAACTCTGTTACTTTTCTGTTCATGATTTAAAATTCTTCTTTACGTTCACGCAATGACTTCTTAATGTCATTGATCTCTTTAAGTATATTGTCTTTCATCTCGTCAATTTGATTTTGTAAATGTTTGCTCATCTCACTGATTAGTTCTCTCAAATCCTGCATCTCTTCTGGGACTTTGCTGTATTCCTTTTCTTGGGCCATGTCTTCTATTTTCTTAGTATGGCCTGTAATTTTTTGTTGGTGCTTAGTCATCTGGTTAGTTTGTATTTTACTTAGATGCCCCATCTCTTTCTCTTTTATGGGGTTTTAGTGGCAGGAGTCTGTGAGTTACCACACCTCTTTGATTTTAGGCTCAACCTTGATTGTTAGGATTGTTCTGCTGGTTGCTCAAAACTGGGCACTGGACCCAGTAATTAGTTGTCGAGTCGTTTCCTAGGGCCTTGGGCAGGGAGGCTATAGAGGCCAGGAAAAGCCTCTCTTACTTGTTAATTTTCTTATGTGCACTTCCTTGGTCTGCCAGGAGATGGCGCTTGTTGGCAGCTCTCAATTCAATGCCTGGTCGGAGCGTATTTGTTGTGACACAGGCCAGATCAACGTGATAGAGCTTCCTGTCTGGGGGCTAAGAGCCCTGTGATTCAAACTTTCTGAGACAGTTCTCCAGACTTCTCTCGTAGCACCCCCTTTTCCCAGCTAGGAAATATTTCCACTCCCTTCTGAATCCTCAACAATCAGTCCCTGTTAGTAGAGGAGGAGATTGGGAGGTTTGTATATCTTTAGCTCCTTGCGGGCTCCAAGGCAAACAATGGCGCAGCCCCCCCCCCCAGCCTGGAAGGGCTCTTGGGACAGGGCAGACCAAACCTGGGAGTCCAAAGCAGGGTCAGCCCCAGGCTCTCTCTCCCCTTTCCGGTGGAGTCCTCAACAATTAGTCCAGGCTAGAAGAGAGGGAGGTTGCGAAGATCGGATTTCTCCAGTTCTTTCCGGGCTCCCAGGGCAAACCGCCGTGTGGAAGGGTCCTTTCCAGGCTCCCAGGGCAAATCGCCGTGTGGAAGGGTCCGTGGGGCTCTGCAGCCCAAATTTCAGGTCCGAACCTGAGTCAGCCTAAGGCTGTGTCCCTCTCTCTCCCCTTTCTGGGAGTGGCAGATCCCTGAAGCCCCCTTTGTCTGTGGTCGCTGGCCCAGGGGCCCGAGAATTCTGAAGAGTGTGGGGGAGGGTGCCGGCAGCAGCAGAAGCTGCTACTTGCAACTCACAGTTCTGTAGTCGCGATTTCCCTCTTCTGTCCCTCTCTCCTCTGGCTGGTGTGCAGCCTTCACCTGCTGTCCTAAACCCTAGAAGATCTTTTACGGGGCTGTTTCAGCTTGTCCTCTAGCTATTTTTCTGGAGAAGAGATTCCCGTGTCTTACTAGTCTGCCATCTTCCCGGAAGTCCCCCAGTCTTTGTTTCTTGATTGCAGAGTTTAATCCATTAACATTCAATGTTATTACTGTAAATGCAGTATTTATGTTAGCTATTTTTTCTTTAGGTCTATATATGTCATGTTTTGATTTTTTTTATCCTTTTAGTTACTCTTACCAATAATCTTCCCTTCTATACTCTTCTCCAACCCTTTCTCTCCTGTTTTTTCCTTTCAACCTGCAGAACTCCCTTTAGTATTTCTTCAAGGGCAGCACTCCTGTTGACAAATTCTCTTAATTTCTGTTTATCTGTGTCTATTTTGAACTCCCTTCATTTTTGAATGACAATTTTGCTGATATAGAATTCTTGGCTGGCAGGTTTTTTTCTTTCAGCACCTTAACTATATCATACTACTGCCTTCTCACCTGAATAGTATTCCATAGTATGTATATACCACATTTTGTTTAGCCATTCATTAGTTGATGGACACTTGGCTGGTTCCATATTTTAGTAATTATGAATAATACTGCTATGAACATTGGTGTGAAAATGTCAGTTCATATCCTTGCTTTCAGTTCTCCTGAATATGTTCCTAGTATTGGGATTGTTGGGATCATTCAGCAGTTCTGTATTAAGCTTTGTGAGGTACTGCTATACTGACTTCCCCAGAGGCTGCACCATTCTACATTCCCACCAACAGTGAAGGATTGTTCCTATTTCTCCACATCCTCTCCAACACTTGTAGTTTTCTGTTTTGTTGTTGATGGCCATTCTGTAAGATGTGAAATGGTATCTCATTGCAGTTTTGATCTACTTTTCCCTAATAGCTAGTGATGATGAAAATTTTTTCATGTCCCTTTTGGCCATTTGTATTTCTTCTTTGGAGAAATGTCTATTTAAGTCTTTTGCCCATTTTGTAATTGGGCTGCTTGTCTTTTTATCATTGAGTTGTATGATCTCTTTACATAACATGGATATCAAGCCTTTATTGGAAATTTGGTTTACAAATGTTTTTTCCCATTAAGTAGGCTGCCTTTTTACTTCCTTTCTTTTAATTTCTTTTAATTAGGCCAGTAAAAATAGTTTATTGAAAAATGAGGAAAGTACACACCTGAGACATGGATGTGGGCTCCCTCCAGGCAAAGAGGAGCACCTGGGGTCAGGGGGTGTTGCCTTTTTTAAAGTTGTTCTTCACTCCTCCCCTTTCCTAATGTTGGGGAAGAGCCTCAGCTGTTTGTTATTCTGATTGTTTGCCTTATGATTCCCACCTGTTAGCTCTCAGGGGTCCAATGATAAGGCCTTTTGTTTGGAGTTATCCAGGACCAACGGGAGGTTGTATGGTGGTGGTTATGCCTAAGATAGCTAGGAGAGGGGTGAGGAGAGGAACTGCCCTTTTAGTTTTTGTATGGTGAGAAAATACAGGAAATGGCATGGTGAGGTTTTCATGACCATAGTAGATAGAGGAGGTGATATGTGCTAGTGACTATAAGCTGGCCCAAAGGAGAGGCAAAGAGAGGTAGACTTTGTCTTCTGCAAAGAAAGAAGATTCCATCTTGATAGTTTAAAGTAGCAGCAAATGTGAGATTAGTTATTGGTGAGCTGGAGCCCTCTTCAGAGCTTACAGTTACCAGCTAGCAGACAGTACTGAAATACAGCCACTGGGCCCTGGGTCATGAAACAGGATGCTTCTCTGGGTGTCCCAGACAAGGTTAGCTTCTCCTCCCAGGCCATACGGGTCTAGTTTACAACATGCCCACGGCATCTTTGGTGGAATGTTTTGGTCAGCATAAGTTGTGTTTATAAGTATAGAATCACAAGAGCTAGCAGGATGTCCCCTACAGTACTGGTTCCTCCCCTAGGCTGCCAAGCCTTGAGTGGATCTTTGATGCTGGTAAGCATTGTGGCATTGATGGGGTACGGTGTTAAGCAGACATCTGGTGTGCCTCCCCCTAGCAACAGGATGATATAGTAGCCTACATGAAGCTTCATTTGGGCTGGAGTTAGAGGGAATAGCACACCATTTATGTACTAGCTTTGACATAGGTACTGCTTAACTTTGTTTCTTGAAGAGGTATTTCAGGCTGGCACTTGAATGTCTCATTAGGTGTTTCCAGTGAGTTGGCACTTCCTTGGACAGTGGGCTTCACTCAGGATAAGTGCAATCCAGCTGGCAATTCCCTTAACTTTAATAGCTGCCAGAGTGATCAGAATCAGAGTAAGGTCCCTTCCATTTTGGCTGTAATTGGGAGTGAGGCCTGTTCTCCTGCTGGGTTTATCTTTAGGTAGAGGTAATCACGGTTTGGGCTAGGGAGTATTTTGTTCCCAAGGTCCTGGATGATTTGTTGAGTTTTTCCTAGGTTTATAAAATATTTGGTGAGTTCCTGGGTCTCCTGATCTAATACCAGATCCTGGGTGAGAAAAGGTCACCCATAGACCATCTCGAAGGGGCTAAGCTGAAGCGGGTCTTTTGGAGCTATATGCAGCCTCAGCAGAGCCATAGGTAGATTGGTGACCCAAGGTGATGTAGTTTCCTGGCAAAATTTGGCCATAATTTGTTTCAGGGTTCGGTTTGCTCTTTCTACTTTCCTAAGGATGGGGGTCCCCAGGAGCTATGAAGATGATATTTAATTCTGAGGGCAGCTGACAGACCTTGGGTTATTTTGTTAGTAAAGGCTGGCCCATTGTCACTTTGGAGGGACTTAGGCAGTCCAAACCTGGGGATGATTTCCTTTAGGAGGGCCTCAGCCACCTCTTTTGCTGTTTCCCTTCTAGTGGGAAATGCTTCCACCCATCCGGTAAAAGTATCTACTAGTACTAAGAGGTACTTATATCCCTGGCAAGATGGCATATGGGTAAAGTCTATCTGCCAGTACCTCCCTAAGGTATGATCCCCACAAGGTTTGTTAAGCTTCCTGTTGTTTGGGTCATTAATTGCACATAAGGAGCAACTTTTGGTGACCTCCTTGATTGTTTTTGCCAGGCCCTGGCCCTCCAAAACCCATTTGGCTAAGCCAGTCAGGGCGCCCTTCCCTAGATTGGCTTGGTAGAATCCACGAAGGACCTTCCACTGCACTGCTCCCAGCAAGTCGACCTGAACTTCCTTAGCAAACTACCAACTAGCTTCTGAGGTGAACCCGAGGCCAGCCGCTTTAGTTTGCTCATCCTGAGTATACTCTGGAGCCTTAGGCAGTGAGACAGGTTCTGGGATAAGGGCTAGGAGGGAAACTTATTTGTGCTGCAGCTTTAGCTGCTGTGTCTGCTTAGGTGGTTCCCCTAACTATAGCAGTATCTGTTTTCTGGTGCCCTGGACAATGCTATTTCTTGAGGCAACAAAACAACCCCTAGTAGGTCTAGGATTTCTTGCCAGTGCTTAATAGGCAACCCACTGTTAGTAAGCAAGCCCCATTCTCTCCACACAGCAGAGTGGGCATGGAGGATGAGGAACACAGATTTAGAGTCTGTGTAAATGTTAGCTCTTTTCCCAGCAGCTATTATTAAGCTTCAGGTTAGGGCAATTATCTCTGCCCTCTGGGCTGACATCCCTGGGGGAAAGGCTTTGGGCTTTTATAGTTTTAAATTGAGAGACTGCTGCATAGCCTGCCCTTTTAATTCCTTCCCTGACAAAACTGCTTCCATCTGTGAACCACTCAAAGTCTGGATTTGTTAGAGGCTCATCTTTTAAATCTGGCCTGCTTGAGTAGTTTTGGTTGAGTTTCAAGGCAGGAATGGAGAAAGGGGCCTTCAGGATCTGACCTTGGGCCCTCTACTGGTAGCAGGGTGGCTGGGTTTTGGATCTGACACACCCTTAGCTGCACCTCTGGGGTTTCTAGTAGTTGAGCCTGGGATTTAATTAGCCAACTGCCGGTAAGCCATTGGGGGTCCCTGTCTTCAAGTACTCTTCTACTTGATGTGGGGTGAAGACTGAGAGGTTTTCCCCAGGTTAATTTGGTGGCTTGTTCAATTAAAAGAGTGGTTGCCCGCACTGCTTTCAGGCAAGGTGGCCATCCCTGTGCTGTGTTACCCAGAAATTTGGAGAAATAAACTACTGGTCAAGAAATTTCACCCAGTTTCTGGACTAACACTCCTAGAGCCACTCCTTTCTCAGTTACATAAAGAAAGGCTTGTCTAGATTAGGAATTCCTAAGGTGGCAGGGCTAATTAAGACCTGTTTTAAGCCATGGAAGGCAGTTTCCTGGTCTGTTCCACATTCTAAGGGTTAGTTATTAGCCCCTGCAGTAGTACTGTACAGTAGCCAGGCTATTTCACCAAAACTGGGTATCCACAGTCTACAGTAACAGCCATTCCTAGAAAAGCCCACAGTTGTTTCTTTGGGGCTGGGGGATACTAGTGTTGCCAGATTTTCTCTAGTTTCTTGGCTAAGCTACAAAAAATGAATTTTAAGAGCAAGCCAGTTTAGTTAGGCCAATAATTTATTAAGGAAAGGAGAGAAGAGAAACGGTAGAAAATAACAGATTATTGGTCCCAGGTAGAGAGGAAGGGGCTGAAAAGAGATAAAGAGGGCTAATTTACAAATTATAAATCCTTATTACAGATTACAAATCCCCAGGTTTACTTGTGTGCTGATCCAGGCAGGAGGAGAAAAAGGTGAGAAATAGGGCAAGGGAAAAAAGGGGAAAAGGGCCGATTTAGCTTCCACCTTGCTTTTTGAACCACTAATTATTCCGTCCCTTTGCAAATGACAGGGGAGGAATCCCAGCTGTTTGCTGTTTTGATTGATTACCCCACCTCTTAATCCCCCAGGAGAACCCAATGATAAGGCCCCTGGAGAATATCCGGGCCTTCTCCTTGATTCTGCAGGAAATCTCGTTCCAAATGGGGGTTCTTGCAAGGGTCTTCCAGCAGCCATCTTGTGGGGTATCCATGGCCACGTGGGTTTCCTGCCAGATTCCAGATCCGTCTGTTGATTCCCTAATCTACTAGCCTGCCTCACTAGTGATGGCTTGAACTCTTTCTGGGGAGATAGCCCTTTCCCCCTGGTGTGAGAAGAAATCCTAAATAGGAGACTTTCTGCTGAGAGATTTGTGCCTTGGATGCTGACATTCGGTAACCCCTATCGGCTAGGAAATTATGGACTAAAATGGTATTGGCATTGGAAATGTCCTTTGTCAGACCACAAAGCAGCAGATCATCCACATATTGTAAGAGGAGCAAGTGGGGATCAGCAAGGTCCTGAGCTAAGGCATTCCCAAAAATATGGGGGCTGTCTCAGGAACTTCTGCAGCAACACGGTTCATGTAAGCTGGACTGGAAGTTTAAAGTTGGACTCCTGCCATTCAAAGGCAAAAAGGTACTGGGAGTCCTGGTGGAGTGGAATGCAGAAAAAGGCATGCTTTAAATCAAGAACAGTAAACTAAGCTGCGATTTCTGGGACCTGGTTTAGCAGAGCATAAGAGTTGGGCACAACTGGATGAACTAGAATAACAAAGCTATCAACTGCTTTTAAGTCTTGAACCAGCTGTTAAGTGCTGTTAGGTTTTTTTTTAAACAGGAAGAATGGGCATGTTGCAAGGGCAGGGAATTAGGAGATCATTCTCCAAGAAATTTTTAATCATGGACCAGAGGCCTTTAACAGCTTCCTCCTTAAGGGGGTACTGCTTTCTATGAGGGTAGGAGTGGTTGGTTTTATAAGTGATGGAAACTGGGGAACCCAGAGGGCCCAACCTGGAATTCTCATATCCCACACTAAGGGATTTATTTGGTTGGCTGTTTCTTGGGAGATTTCGCTTAGTTGGGTCCCCGCATCTGATGCTAACACTACATTCAGACAGATGGTTTCAAATCCAGGCTCACCAGCTCTCATTTCCCAGGTATTATATAGCTGGGGATGTACATTTGGAGAAATGTCTATTCAAGTGTTTTGCCCACTTTTTAACTGGGTTGTTTGTCTTTTTATCATTGAGTTGTATGATCTCTTTATATAAATGGATATCACACCCTTATTGGAAATGTGGTTTCCAAATATTTTCTCCCATTGAATTGGCTGCCTTTTCACCCTTTTGACAAAGTCTTTTAAAGAAAAAAAGTGTTTAATTTTTAGGATGTCCCATTTATTTTTTCTTTTATTGCTCATGCTTTGGATTAAAGTTTAAGAAACTACTGCCTCCCACAAGATCTTGAAGATGTTTCCCTACATTTTCTTCTAGATGTTTTATGGTTGTGGTTTTTATATTTATGTTCTTGATTATATGCATAAGGTATGAAATAGGGGTCCTTTTTCTTTCTTTTGGATATAGATATCCAGTACTCTCAGTACCATTTGTTGAATAGTCTGTTCTGGCCCAGCTGGTTGGGCTTGACTGCCTTGTCAAAAATCAATTGATGGGAAGCAGATGTGGCTCAATCGATAGGGCTCCCATTTACCATATGGGAGGCCCCGGGTTCGATTCCCGGGGCCTCCTGGTGAAGGCAAGCCAGCCCACGTGGTACGGTAAGCTGACGCAGCAGGACGACCCAACAAAGGGAGACAAGCAGACACAGAAAAATGCACAGCAAATGGACACAGTGAGCACAAGCAGCAAGGGGTAGGGGTGGGGTGGGGGATAAATAAATAAATAAATAAAACTTAAAAAAAAAAATCAATTGATCATAGATGTGAGGGTCTATTTCTGAATTCTCGATTTGGTCCTGTTGGTCAATAGTTCTAACTCTTATGCCAGTACCATGCTGTTTTTACAATAGGTAAGTAATATGCTTTATTTTTTTTTTTTTTCCTTTGCATTCCAGGACAATAAAATGGGACACACACAAAAAAAATCACTGGTGTAGTAGAAATGGCATTGCATTCATGTATGTATATGTACATGTGTTTTTATGCCATGCATTTACTTAGGCATCTTTTTTCCTGCATCTACTTTGATGTAGCTCTTTACTCTCTAGCAGTGTGAACTCGGCATCTCAGTCACATCATTTATAAAATTGGAATAGCAACGCTCGCTCTCTTCACATCAGAGTTCTTGTGAGGATTAATAAAACAAAAGTAGTGTACTTGGAAGCCTTTGTGAACCGTAACTGCCGTTGTTCTAGTAACTGTGCCAATTGATCATGGCTTGGTTAGTGTGGAATTTGGCTCTGATGATTCTACACAGGGTATTGAATTGTTTTCGTTGCTTTCTTCAACAGGTATGTACAGAGCACTCACTACACGCCAGGCAGTGTTTTTTGGCTCTTGTAATATAGCAGTGAACAAAACAAAATGTTCTACCCCTGTGGAATTTATACCTTAGCAAAATGTCCCTCCTCGCATGGTCACCTTGTCTGCTCAAGAGGCAGTGTTTTGTTTATTTACAAGAAAATGGAACAAGCACATGGAAAAGTCTTTCTTTATTAAACTCTGAGAATAAGTGACATGAATATGAAGTCATGTCAGAAACTCCAACATGCAGAATTAGCTTCTCTTTACTCTGCATTCTTATGAGGTGTCATTATAAAACCCACAGTGCTCAGTCTTGTCTGACCCCCTCCTCCTTTGCGTCTCTGGGGATGGGCGTGCTCTCTGCTGGGCTGGAACAGAGCACTCGAGCATTCCCTCCCTGCAGCTTAGGGAGCTGAATCTAGAGGCTGATAAACAGCCTGTGTCCCAGGAAGGACCCTGAGTGTCTAAGGCGGGAATTCAGGGCTGAGCTCGGAGCCCAGGCCCCCCGGCGTGTAGTGGAAGGTCATGTCAGTGGAGACGGCTAAGACCTCAGCCACTAGCGAGGCCCTTTTTATGCCACTGGATGGCTCGGCGTTGTTTGGACAGAGGTTTGGGCCCAACACTGATGCCAAACAATTCAGCATTATCCACAACTGAGACGGGAATTGACATGTATGAAAACTAGAAAGGCCACAAATTTCAAACTGAAAAGCCTAGCATCTAGTACAAGTAATATGCTTTAAATTCAGGTAGTGAGAGTCTTTCAAATTTGTTCTTCTTTTTAAAGATATTTCTGGCTATTAAGGGCCCCTTCCCTTCAAAATAAATTTGATAATTGGCTTTTTCCATTTCTATAAAAAATGCTGTTGGGGGAAATGGATGTGGCTCAAGTGATTGGGCTTTCGTCTACCATATAGGAGGTCCAGGGTTTGATTCCTGGGGCCTCCTGGTGAAAGACAAGCTAGTCCATGTGGTGAGCTGGCCTGAGCAGAGAGCTGGCCCATGCAGAGTACTGGCCCGGCGCAGGAGTGCTGGCCCACAGAGAGTGCTGGCCCATGCAGAGAACTGGCTCAGCAAGATGACACAACAAATAGAGACACAAAGGAGAGACAATAAGCGGTGCAGCAGATCAGGGAGTTGAGGTGATGCAAGAGATTGAGCACCTCTCTCCCACTCTGAAAGGTCTCAGGATTGGTTCCTGGTGCAGCCTAAAGAGACAACAAGCAGACAAAGAAAAACACACAGAGAGCATACAGTGAATGCAAAACAATGAGGAGGAGGGAGAAATAAATAAGATAAATCTTTTTAAAAAAGAATAAATTATTTGTTTAAAAAATGCTGTTGGAATTTTTATTAGGATTGCATTGAATCTGTAAATCAGTTTGGGTAGAATTGACATCTTAACCATATTAATCTTCCAATCCATGAACATGGAATGTCCTTCCATTTATTTCGGTCTTCTTTGGTTTCTTTTAGCAATGTTTAGTAGTTTTTTGAATACAGGTCATTTATGTCCTTGGCTAAGTTTATTCCTAAATATTTGATATTTTTAGTTGCTATTATAAATGGAATTTTTTTCTGACTTCCTCCTCAGATTGCTCATCAGTAGTGTATAGAAATGCTACTGATTTTTGCATATTAATCTTGTATCCTGCCACTTTGCTGAACTCACTTTTTATTAGTTCTAGTTGCTTTTTGTGGGGTTTTCAGGATTTTCTAGATATAGGATCATATTAGCAAATAGCAACAGTTTTACTTCTTCCTTTCCTATTTGGGTACCTTTTATTTCTTTTTCTTGCCTAATTGCTCTAGCTAGAACTTCTAGCACAATATTGAATAACAGTGGTGAGTGGGCATCCTTGTCTTGATCCCAATTTCAGCAGGAAAGTTTTCAGTCTTTCATTGCTGAGCACAATAGTAGCTGTGGGTTTTTTATATATGCACTTTACCATGCTGAGAGAGCTTTCTTCTTTTCCTATCTTTTGGAGTGTTTTTTTTTTTGTTTGTTTTGTTTTGTTTTTTTTAATCAAGAAAGCATGCTGTATTTTGTTAAATGCCTTTTCTGCATCAATTGAGAGGACCATATGTGGTTTATTACAGTTATGGATTTTCCTGTGTTGAACCACCCTTGCTTACCTGAGATAAAACTCAGTTGATTGTGGTGTATAATTCTTTTAATGTGCTTTTGGATTTGTTTTGCAAGTATTTTTTTAACAAATCAATTTTATTGATACATATTGACAAAGCATACAGTTCACCCAAAGTGTACAATCAATGGTATTTTGTATAATCTCATAGTTGTGAGTTATCACTTCAATCATTAGAGCATTTTCATTATTTCAATAATAATAAACAAAAAAAACAGATAAACAAGAAAATACCTCACCTCTCAATCTCGCTTTGTTTCCCCTGCTGTACATAGCTGCTCTTCTGTCTATTCTTGTACAATTATTTATTTGTTTATTAAGCAGTTTTATTGAGATACATTCACATACCATATGATCTATCCAAAGTGTGTAATCGGGGAGGCGGCTGTGGCTCAATCAGTGGGGCTCCCGTTTACCATATGGGAGGCCCCTGGTTCGGTTCCTGGGGCCTCCTGGTGAGGGCGGGCCTGCCCGCACGGCGTGGTTGGCTGACCCAGCGAGCACGGGCAGCAGGGGGGGGGGATAAATGAATAAATAAAAAAAACAAACAAAAAAAAAACAAAAAAAAAAACAAAGTGTGTAATCAATGGCATTTAGTATAATCACAATGTTGTACAGGCATCATCTCAAAAATTTTACAACAATTTCATTACTCAAAAAAAAATGTGTTTTTGAATTTGGTTTGCAAGTATTTTGTTGAGGATTTTGGCATCTATATTCATTAGAGAAACTGGTCTGTAATTTTCTTAATTTGTAGTATCTTTACCTGGTTTTGGTATTAGGGTGATGTTTGCTTCATAGAATGAATTTGGTAGCATTCCTTTCATTCAGTTTTTTGGAAGAGTTTGAGCAAGATTGGTATTAGATCATCTTTGAATGATTAATAGAATTAACCTGTGAAACCACCTGGTCCTGAGTTTTTCATATTTGGGAAGTTTTTGTTTTTGTTTTTAATATATATAATAAACTTTATTTTTAAATAAACTTTATTTTAAAAGAGGTTTTAGATTACAGAAAAGTTACATTGAAAACATAAGGGATTCCCATATACCCCACTCCTTCCCTCTCCCACATCATCCTCTATTAATTACCATCTTAAAGTAGTGTGGTACATTTGTTACAATTGATGAATAATTATTGAAGCATTGCTACTAACCAAGGTCTATAGTTTAAATTGTGGTTTTCACTTAATTCCAATGCCTCCAAAATGCCTTATGTTCCACCTATTATTCCCTCCACCTTCCCTCAGAACTTATGGTTACCACTATCTTTATATCAATGTTACATGTTCTTCCACTACTACAATATTAATAAGTTTACTTTGTTCAAGGTTGCATTCCCCCCTTATATTTGTTCATTACTCAGCCTTGAGGAATTTGGGATGGTGATGCCTGCTCTGCCTCAGGTTGAGTTGGGGCTTAAATTATATGGGGCAGATTGAAGGAACTGTTTTGCTTGCAGTTTAGATACTATCTGATTTTGGGTATGGGGGTTTACCATCATCATTTTGTTTGTTGTCCTGGGCAAGTCCAATGAACTGGACAGTAGGTGTTGGCCACAAGTCTTCTGAGATTCAGGCCTCAACCAGCATATGAACAGACCAAAGATTTAAGTCTCTGAGACATATATTATAGTTTCAAATAAAAGGGGTAGAAGAATCTTGTGTAGGGAATTATAAATGAGTCTAACTCTGTTACATTGGGGATACAGGTTGTCATATATTCCAAGCTAAGGCCCACCAATAGGGTGCAGATTTCTAGGGGTTGTGTGCCTTGCCTATAGTGTCAGGATGGCTCTAGAGCCCTCAAGAGCACCCCTATTTGATGCTTTATTCACAGTAGTAGTTAGTGAGATCTGCCTGAGACATGCATAAATGTAACCTCTGGAATGATGTCCTAACTCATTTTGAAATCTCTTAGCTGTAAAAACTCTTTTGTGTTTGATGTTTCCTCCTTTTGGTCAAGGTCTTTTTCCAGATGCATTGCTGGTTGGTGCTTGGTATTAATCCCTTGGTGCTAGGGAGGCTTATCCCTGGGAGTCATGTCCCATGCTGAGGGGAAGGTAGTACATTTATTTGCTGAGTTTGGATTAGAGAGTGGCCACATTTGAGCGACAAGGAGGTTTTCAGGAGGTAACTCTTAGGCAATAGTTATTATTAGGCTAAGTTTCAATTTTGCAAGAATAAGGTTCATAGTTACATGCATTAATATTGTGGGCTTGGCATATTGGTCTGTTTTCTTTTATAGGCACTGCCTGTGTACTCGAGAAATTCTTGCCCTTCTATTTGAAAATGTAGTAGGACTCCCCAGGATGGGAGTTTAATATTTCTTGTTTATTGTATGGGTCTCCTCCTACTGAGATAACACCCTCTGACAAGATGAACACATTTATATTCCATAGAAGCATGCCCCAGGTGCACCCTTTCCCACACATCCCCCACTACTGAAATCCTACACCAGTGACCCTCTTCTGCCATATTTGTCAAAAGAACATTTTTGGGAGGTTTTTGATGACTGTTTCAATCTCTTTAGTCATGATTGGTTTGTTAAGGTCTTCTGTTTCTTCCAGGGTCAGTGTAGGTTATTTGTGTGCTTCTAGGAATTTGCCCATTTCATCTACATTTTCTAGTTTATTGGCATAAAGTTGTTCATAGTAGCCTCTTATGATATCTCTTATTTCTGCAGGATCAGTGGTAATGTCCCCTCTCTCATTAATTATTTCATTTATTTTCATATTCTTATTTTGTCAGTCTAAGTAAGGGTTTGTTGATTTTGTTAATCTTCTTAAAGAACCAACTTCTGGTTTTTTTAATTCTCTCTATTGTTTTTTTTTTTTTTTTTTCTTGATTTCATATATTTCTGCTCTGATCTTTATTATTTCTTTTCTTTGGCTTGGTTTGGTATTAGTTTGCTGTTCGTTTTCTACTTCCTCCAGGTGTGCAGTTAGGTCTTCAATTTTAGCTCTTCTTTTTTTATGAAAGCTTTGAGGGCTATAAATTTCCCTCTAAGCCTGTTTTGCTGTATCCCATAGATTTTTGATATGTTGTGTTCTCATTTTCATTCTTCTCAAGATATTTACTTATTTCTCTTGTAGTTTCTTCTTTTACCTACTGATTATTTAAGAGTGTGTTGTTTAATCTCAATATATTTGTGAATTTTCGCTTTTTCTGTCTGTCATTTATTTCTAGTTCATTCCATTATAATCAGAGAAAGTATTTTGTATAATTTCAATATTTTTACATTTATTGACACCTTTATCCAACATATGGTCTGCCCTGGAGAAGGATCCATGAGCACTTGAAAAAAATGTATATCCTGCTGTTTTGGGGGTATAATACTCTACAAATATATGTTTGGTCTAGTTCATTTATCATATTATTCATGCTCTGTCTTTCCTTATTTATCCTCTGTCCAGATGTTCTATCCTGAGAATGGTGTATTGAAGAGTCCATCTATTAACATAGAGATGTCTATTTCTCCCTTCAGTTTTGCCAATGTGTGCCTCATGTATCTTGGGGCACCCAGATTAGGTGCATAAATATTTATTATAGTTATTTCTTCTTGGTAAATTGCCCCTTTTCTTAATATATAATGACTGTCTTCATATTTTATAACAGTTTTGCATTTAAACTCTATTTTGTCTGATATTTGTATCGCTAATCCAGATATTTTTTGATTACTATTTGTGTGGAATATCTTTTTTCCAACCTTTCACTTTCAACCTGGCTGTGTCTTTACATCCAAGATGAGTTTCTTTTAGACAGCATATAGATGGCTTATACTTTTTAATCCATTCTGTCTTTTTTTTTAAACAAATCAATTTTATTGATACATATTAATAAAGCATACAATCCATCCAAAGTGTACAATCAATGGTATTTGTTATAATCATATAGTGATTAATCATTATTAGATTACTTTCATTATTCCAATTAATAGTAATACAAACAAAAAAACAGACCAAAGAAACTCATCACTCTCAATCTTTCTATGTTTCCCTTCCCTGCTGTACATAGTGGTTATTATGTATCTGTGTCTCCAGTTGATTTGTATTTATATTTTGTATAGATGGGGTCAAACAATATGTCATACCTTGTGTCTAGTTCCTTTCCCTTAGTATATTTCCTTTTTTCATTTTTACCCTTAATGGAAGATTATTAATATGTTACTATATACTACTGTCCATAGTTTGCTTTGATTGTGTTTTTCCCTGTTAACATACATTTGTTCAGCTTCAAAGAAAAGCAGCCTTACACATGCAATATTACCCATATTCATGTTTCATAAGAGGTTTCAAATAAATTTGATAATTGAGTTTTCCATTTCTTTTTAAAAAGTTGTTGGAATTTCTATCGTGGTTGCATTCAATTTGTATATCAATTTGGGTAGAATTGACATTTAACAATATTTAGTCTTTCCATCCATGAACACGGAATATTCTTCCATTTATTTCAGTCTTTGATTTCTTTTAGCAATGCATTGTAGTTTCCTGCATACAAATCCTTTACATCCTTGTTCAAGTTTATTCCTAAATATGTGATTCTTTGAGTTGCTGTTGTAAATGAGATTTTTCCTTGATTTCCTCCTCAGATTGATCATTACTAGTGTATAGAAACACTACTGATTTTTGTGTATTATTCTTGTATCCTCCTACTCTGCTGAACTTGTTTATTAGATCTAGTAGCTTTGTTGTAGATTTTTTGGGACTTTCTAGGTATAGGATCATATCACCTGCAAATAGTAAAAGTTTGACTTCTTCCTTTCCAATTTGGGTACCTTTTATTTATTTTTTTCTTGCCTGATTGCTCTGTCTAGAACCTCTATCACTATACTGAGCAACAGTGGTCACAGTGGGCATCCTTGCCTTGTTCCTGATCTCAACAGGAAAGCTTTCAGTCTTTGACCATTGAGTAGAATGTCTGATGTGGGTTTTTCAATATATGCCTTTTATCATGGTGAGAAAATTTTCTTCAATTCCTATCTTTTGGTGCATTTTTTTCAAGAAAGGATGCTATAGTTTGTCAAATGCCTTTTCTGCACCAGTTGAGATGATCATGTGATTTTTATTCTTTGATTTATTAATGTTGTGCATTACACTGATTGATTTCCTTGTGTTGAAACCACCCTTGCATACCTGGTATAAAATCCACTTGATCATGATGCATAATTCTTTTAATGTGTTGTTGGATTTGATTAGCAAGTATTTTGCTGAGGATTTTTGCATCCATATTCCTTAGGGAAATGTGTCTGTGATTTTTTGTTTTTGTTTTTTTTGTAATATCTTAACCAGGCTTTGTTATTAGGGTGATCTTGGCTTCATAGAATGAGTTTGGCAGCATTCATTCCTATTCAATTTTTTGGAAGAGTTTGCGTAAGATAGATATTTAATCTTCTTTGAATGCTTGGTAGAATTCACCTGTGAAGCAATCTGCTCCTGGACTTTTCATTTTGGGTAGTTATTTGGTGACTGATTGAATCTCTTTACTTATATTTGGTTGTTAAGGTCTTCTATTTCTTCTAGAATCAGTGTGGGTTGTTTGTATGTTTCTAGTTATTTTTCAACTTCATCTACATTGTCTGGCTTGTTGACTTACAGTTGTTCATGGTATCCTCTTATGATCTCTTTTATTTCTGTGGTATTAGTAGTAATGTCCCCGTTTTCATTTCTGATTTTATTATTTGCATCTTCTCTCTTTTTTTCTTTGTCACTCTGAGAAGTTCAACAATATTGACAAACCCTTAACTAAAGAACCAGATTTTGGTTTTGTTAATTCTATTTTTCTGTTCTCAATTTCATTTATTTTTGCTCTGATCTTTTTTATTTCATTCCTTCCACTTGCTTTGGGAATAGTTTTCTGTTCTTTTTCTAGTTTCTCCAGCTGTGTAGATAGGTCATTGATTTTAGCTCTTTCTTCTTTTTTAAAATTAAGCATTGAAGCCTATAAATTTTCCTCTATGCATTGCCTTTGCTACATCCCATACATTGTTATATTGTGTTCTCATTTTCATTTGTTGAGATATTTATTGATTTATCTCACAATTTCTTCTTTGACCCACTGATTATTTAAAAATGTATTGTTTAATCTCCATGTATTTGGGAAATTTCCCTATTTCTGCCTATTGATTTCCAGCTTTATTCCATTTTTATCAGAGAAATTTCTTCATATAATTTTGATATTTTTAAATTAATTGAGATTTGTTTTGGGACCCAACATATCCTGGAGAAAAATCAATGAGCACTTGAGAAGAATATATATCCTGCAGTTTTAGGGTGCAGTGTTCTCTATATATCTATTAGGTTTAGTTCATTTGTCATATTCAATCTCTCTGTTTCTTTATTGATCTCTGTCAATATGTTCTATCCAGTGCTGGGAGTGGTGTATTGAAATCTTTAACTATCATTATGTGTGTCATTTTTTTTGAGGAGGTACCAGGGATTGAAACTGGAACCTCGTACATGGGAAGCAGGCACTCAACCACTGAGCTACACCCACTCCCCTCTATTATTATTGTGGAGACATCTATTTCTCCCTTCAATTTGCCAGTGTTTGCCTCATGTAATTTGGGGCATCCTAGTTAGGTACATATACATTTATGATTGTTATTTCTTCCTGGTGAATTGTCCCTTTTTACTGATATATAATGTCCTTCCCTGTCTCTAATAACAGCTTTACTTTTAAAGTATATTTCATCTGATATAAGTGTACCTATTCCAGCTTTTTTTTTGGTTACTGCATGTGTGGAATATCTTTTCCCAGTCTCTCATTTTCAATCTATTTGTATCCTTGGGTCTAAGGTGAGTCTTTTGTAGACAGCATATAGATGGCTCATATTTTTTTTATCCATTCTGCCAGTCTCTGTTTTTTGATTGGGGAGTTTAATCCATTAACATTCAATGTTATTATTATAAAGGCAGTTCTTTCTTCACCCATTTTGACCTTTGCATTTTATCTGTCATATCTTATTTTCACCACTCTTTTTACATTTTTAGTTTCTTTTATTGATATAATCTTCATTTCTAGACTCTCTTCCAAGACTCTCTCTCCTGTCTTTTCTTTTCTGGCTGTAGCACTCCCTTTAGTATTTCCTGCAAAGCTGGTCTCTTGGTTACAAACTCTCACAGTTTCTGTTTATCTGTAAATATTCTAAACTTGCCCTCATCTTTGAAAAGACAATCTTTCTGGATATAAGATTCTTGGCTGGCAGATTTTCTCTTTTATTTTAAATAAACCACTGCCTTCCTGTAATGTTTTCTGATGAGAAGTCAGCCATTAATCTTATTGGACATCCCTTATATGTGATGAATCATTTTTCTCTTGCTACTTCCAGAATTCTCTCTTTATCTTTGGCATTTGACATTTTGATTAGTTTGCCTCAAGTAGGTCTATTCGAATTTATTCAGATGGGTGTACGTTGTCCTTTTTGGACAAGAATATCTTTGTCCTTCAGTAGGGTTGGGAAATTTTCTACTATTATTACCTCAAATATTCCTTCTGCCCCTTTTTCCTTCTCTTCTTCTGGGACACCCATAATACATATGTTTGCATGTCTCTTGCTGTCATTTAATTCCCTGAGACCCTGTTCCATTTTTTCCATTCTTTTCTTTATCTGATCTTTTATATGTTTGCTTTTGGAGGCCCTGTTTTAAGCTCACTGATCATTTCTTCTGCCTCTTCAAATCTGCTTGTTATTTGCTTCCAGTGTGTGTTTTTTATTTCATTAATTTTGTTGTTCTTTCCCATAAGATACACTATTATGCTTTCAAATTCTTCTTTGTGTTCACCCAGTGTCTTCTTGATATCCTTAATTTCTTTAGCCATTTCACTGAATTTATTAGGGAGATTTGTTTGAACATCTAGGATTTGTTATCTTAATTCCTTTATGTCATCTTGAGGCTTAGTTTATAGTGGCCTGTGTTTAGCCAACCTGAAAATTTTTTTCAGCTCTTTTTCATCTGTTTCTTGTCCTTTCTCCCTTGGTGCTTGCGGAGTAGGGACTGGGAATGAGGTTGGTACTGTAAGCTGTGGAGGCTGAAACTGCCTGTGTTGCACCAGAAACCAGAAGCTTTTCCCACCTTTCTCCCCTGCCAGGGGTAAGGGATGCAGCTTCAGCCATGTGCAGTAAACTAAGCCATGCAGGGCACGGCTGTCTTAGTTGCCAAAAAGACTGATGAAGTTCCATGCCCCTTCCTCCCCTGCCTTGGGTGGGGATGGAGCCACTGGTGTGAGCAGATAACTAAGCCGTATGGGTCAAAACTGACCACAGTTGCCCAGAGAGACGATAAAGAACTGCACCCACTCCTCCCCTGCCAGGGGCAGGCAAGGAGCCACAGGTGTGTGTAACAATCTTGTCTGTGTGGGCTGAAAGTGACTGCAGTTGCCAAGATTGTCTGTGGGAATACTGCCCCTCTTCCCTGTCAGGTAAGGGAATGGAGCCACAAGTATGCCTACCAATCTAGTCCATGCAGGCCAAAAGCAATTACAGTTGCCTGGAGAGGCTGGTGCAGGTTCCCTCAGCTTTCTCCCTACCAGAGGTGGGGCTGAAGTCTAGGCTAGGGCAGCAATCCAACCTGGATGGAAAGAAGCCATCCCTGCCATCACTGCGATTTTCAATCAGCCCTGCTTCTTCTTATCCAAGGAGTAGAGTTATAATGGAAACTACCAGCCTCTTTCCAACTTGGACAGCTTTAAACTTTATCTGTTCTCAGGATTGGACTTTAGCCAGCCAGATTTGCTAATCAATAGCTGAAGTCAGTGCCTGATCACTTCTTCCTCCCCCATTTTTGGGAAATGGAGCTTCCACCTCCAGCCAGGGAATATCTCCTGAGGCATCTTGTGCCATCAGCTGGGGATGCACACTGGCCTCCATGGCATGGAGTACTCAACTCATGAATCTTCACTGCAGATGGGCAGTCCCCTCCTTATGTTCTCCCAAGGATGTTGCAGGATGCTCTTCTGGTCTCCTGAGTCCCCCAAACAGGTGATTTAGATAGCTCTGGGTGGTTGCTACCTGCACTGTAGGATGAGCTGTCTCTTCGAGCTCCTTACTGTTGCCATCTTGCCCCTCCTACCCGGAATGCCAGGCATTTTGAATTGTACTGTGTTGGGTGCTGGGTATATTTGTGTTCCTATAAATATTCTTAAGCTTTTTTCTGGGAACTGGTTAAGCTATTTAGAAAAAGCTTGACCCTTTCAGGGAGTGCTTTTGAGCTTTGTTAGGTGTTTGGATTAGGAAGATCATTTATTCTATGGCTAATTTTGCTGCAGCCCAGAGGCAAAATCCTCCCTAGTTGTCTACCTGGTACACCTTGAATTATGACTTTTTCCACTTTGGCTGATGGGAAGGAGGAACTATTACTAGCAATTTGTGAACCTTGGCTGCTGTTTCCTCTAACACTTTGAGGTAGTTCTTTCCCTGGTCTTGGGTGGTTAACCTCCCACACATGTGCTGATTATTACTCTGCTAAAGACTTGAGGCAGATCCTCTGTAGATCTTTTTTTTTTTATTGTGGGTAAAAATCAAAACCTCTGTAGATCTTGAGACCTATGTTGCAGTGCAGCGCTCTCCCCTCTGCCTTGAAAACTCTAGCTATCTTGACTTCCTTGGACTTTCAGCCATCTCTCAATTCACAGAGATTCCTGGACTCTGCTTTGTCTCCTACTCCCTACACTACAGCCTGGAAATTCTTAAGCAAGAAGTGGGGGCAGTCACTGGACTAATCTCAATTGTTTTTCTTCTATCATGAATAGCTTTCTTATAAACTATTAACTCATATTTTGTTCAAGTTTTTCATTGTTTTAGGCAGGCAGGTAAATTTGGTCCCTGTTATTCCATCTTGGCCAGAAGCACATAGTTCTTATTCTTCCTATGTCTCAAATCTTGCAATATCACTGTCCTAATTATTCGTTTACCTCTTAGATCAGAGTATTCCAACTAATATGTCTCAGCCCTTGGGGTAAGGAGGGGAATAGTTTGAAATTTGGTATCTCTAGCATCCAGGCTGGTCCTCTAGGCCCAAGACCATTTAATTGTCCAAGAATTGGATGATGTTAGACTTACTGTTAATTTTATTAAATGTGATGGTAGTATTATGATTATATAGAAAAATGCCATTCTTTAGAGATGTAACCTGTAACATTTAGAGCTGGCTTGTCATATCTGTAATTTAAAGTAGTTCAGGAAAAAAAAAAAAAAAAAAAAAAGCTTAAATCAAATATGTCATTATGTAAACAATCATTAAACATAGGTAATGGGTAGATGCTTGTTCATTGCTCTCTCCTTGTGAATATTTGAAAATTTTCACAATAAAAATGTAAAAAAAAAAAAAAGCAAAAGTAGATATTTAAGTTTTTTCCTATGTCTCATACTAACTTACAAAAAAAGTAAATAAGTAAAATGGTCATAAGGAAAAAATTTTGTTAGGCAATATTTATAATGATGAGCCAGAATACTACAGACATTAAATTGTATTTAAATAGGGAAACGGATGTGGCTCAAGAGGTTCGGCGTCCGTCTACCATATGGAGAGACCGGGGTTCGATCCCCGGTACCTCCCGGTTAAAAAAAAAAAAAAAAAAAAATGTATTTAAATAGCATCTGTAGGGGGTGTATGTGGCTTAAATGGTTGGGCATCTGTCTCCCATATGGAGGGACCTGGGTTCAATCCCTAGGACCTCCCGGTAAAAATTAAAAAAAGAAAAATATAGAAGGTATGTGGGCCACCAGGCCATGCAAGTGGGTGAGCCCCCCAGGCCCTGCGCATGGGTTCCGTCAGGCCCAGTGGAGGCATGATTACGTAGCAAGAGAGTGACACAAGGGAGAGACAAGACAAGACACGCTGAAAAACCAGGAACTAAGGTGGCACAGGCAGTAGGATACCTCTCTCCCACATTGGAGGTTCTGAGGATCGAATCCAGGTGAAGACAGGAGGAGAAGGATGAGAAGAGAGGTCAGGAAACAGACAGAGAGAATTGCCCAGCGGATGGACAAAAAAACAGCAAAAAACGGGGGCGGGGAGGGGAATGGATAAAAGTAAATAAATAAGTCTTTAAAAAAAAAAAAAGCATCTGTAAGAAAAATATAAATATTTTTAAAGATTCTGAAAAATATATGCACATATATTGTTTTTTAATTGGTGATTTTTTTGGAAAGGTCAGAGGAGTCACATTTGTGAAGCACCTACATCATACCATGTCATCTGCTTTATCTCTGCTATTTCACAAGGTATGAATGCTCCACACAAATCTAGATAGCAGAAGCATTTCAGTCTCCCTGAAATTGATTTTCCCCAACACATTATTCATCCTTAGCCTCCTCCAAATGCAACCAATAAAAATGGGTTCAATTTTTTATGAAAAGGAATGAGCTTATCTCCCACTGCCAATATTTTGCAAGTAATATGGTATAGATGCATTTTTTACTGCAAGTTTAAAAGAGTGGGGCATGAAACAATTCAATAAGTCTCAGTTTATGTGTAATATTTGCATTAATGTGAGCATTCCACCCTAATTAAAAGTCTGTCAAGAATTCCCTTCTTAAAACAGGCAGGTCAAATGAATTGTAAACTTTTTAGGCTATTGTCACATTGCTTTTGCCCTTTTAAGTAGTATGCAGAAGTGCCTCCACATTTTGTCAGGATTAGCTGGAATTGTATATGGCCTTTGGAGCCTGACATCCATACAGAGTTCAATCACCTGGCATAGGCTTATTGCAGACATTCAGGAATTGTGAAATGAAAATGAAAGAAATAAAATCATTTTCCTACCTCCAGAAGATAACCACCATTAATATTTGTTGTATGTATTTCTGGACTTCTTTTCCATGTGTTGCTGTATATGAAACCAATTAGACATACTATTCTGTAGCCATCTGTTTTTATTCAAGATCCTCTTTCCATGTTTACAGATTTAGACAAATGTCAATATTAACAGTTGATGATATGCCATTTCATGGATGTACATAATTTATTGAACCTACAAATGGATGCTAGGGTTTGAAAATAACTAGCATTATGTCCAGTAGACATCCTTATGTTATATATTTGTGTGATTTTCTACTTATTAACTTGAAGATTTCAAGAGGCAATACAGTATTGTGAACAAGACAACAGCCTCTGAAACTAAACTGGCTGAGTTCAAATCCAGCCACTGTCATTATCTGTGTGACTTTGAGGAGGGAGGGAAAGTCATTTAATTCCTCTGAGTCTCAGTTTCCTCACCAGCAAAATGGCAATAATAATAATTATATACCCAACTGGAAGCATTTTTAAATGAAAATGTTATGTTAACACTTAGTAAATAAGTGAATGTATATAAACACTAGGACAGTGCCTGATATGTAGTAAGTGTTCTATAAATGTTGTCCAGTAGTAGTAGTAGTAGTAGTAGTAGTAGTAGTAGTAGTAGTAGTAGTAGTATGAATTCTTAAAATTGAGATTGCTGGGTCAAAAAAATAGGTATTTATTAAATGCATACAATGTGCAAGTGTCTGTACTAGTTACTTGGTGGGGGTGGTGTTTGGAAAAAATATATAAAGTATAGACCCTCCTCTGAGATAGCAGTAGTCTATCTCTGTAGATAAAATTTATAGAAATCATTGTAAGACAAGGAGTGTGATAAAGATGCTGGCATAGTCCAGACAGCCCCTGGTGGGTGTTCAGGAGAGGGAGGCATTATGATGTCTCTTTTAGTCATTGCATGTCCAGTCAGAGGGGAGAAACTGAAACTTTGTTAAAGAACTTGGTGATGGCTGTTTGATTCCCTTCAGTTTTTATTCTGTTAATGTTAGATTCAAAGTGAGATTGACTGGATGAGAAGATGCTGGTGTGTAGAGAGCATCCTCCCGTAGGCATGGTCTTAACACAGAAGGAACCCACTTGTCAGCAAGAGGGAAGAGGTTGTGGCTAGGAAAGCCCTCTCATCTGTTCACAGAACATACCATAGCCCAAGTAGAGTGCAGCAACTACAGGGACATGGGAGTATTGGAGGGCGAGATGGGGGACAAAGACCAGCCACCCAGGAAAAACACAGTGGTGCTTTATAAAAAATATATATATTGGGATTTTACTTTGACCCATGGGGAAGGAAGAAAGGGTTAGGCGGAGGGAGAGGATTGTGGCTGTGAGAGGTATGAATAAAGCAAATCTCAACATTGGACTGGTTTGGAAACTAGGGTCCAATAGTGAAGTTATGTTAATGTGTGTGTGTTTGTCGGTGTGTGTGTGTGGAGGGTATTTGCTATCTTTATTTTGTCATTTTCAAAGTATTAACCCCAAATAAGACAATAAAAATTACCTAGAGTAATACAATCCAGAGGCAATCACTATTAAGATTTTTGGTGAATAGTTCTTCTGCATCGCCGTCTCTGTGTGCCTTCCAGAGTGCTTTAGGGACTAAGCATGCCTTTGGGTGCTCTCTAGTTCTTCTTCTGCATGGGTCTCTCTCTCTCTCTGTGGGCCTCTCTCACTTTGTGTGGGTTGCTCTCTCTTTGGGTCTCTCTCTGCATGTGTGTATTTTTTCTCTCTGTGTATTTATATTTGACTCTCTCTGGGTCACTCTCTGTCTTTTCTGTATGCTAGTGTCTGAGTGACTGTGTTCCTGGGTCTCTCACCCTCTGGGTGTCTATCTGTATGGATATGAATTTCTGTGAATGACTCATTTTGTTTGTGTGTGTGTGTTTACATCTGTCTCTAACTTCGTGTGGCTCTCTCATTATGTGGGTTTGTCTCTATATGTCAGTCTCTGTGTAGTCTCTCATGTATGTGTGTGTCTTTTTTAGTGTCTCCTTCTGTCAAGGTTTCTCTTGCTCTCTGTTTCCTGCCAACTGGACTTCTCTCGTTCTCTTGCTCTTTGTGTATGCGAGTCTCTCTCTGAATTTCTTCTGGTTTGTTATTTCTCTGCTGTCTCTATCTCTGTATGTCAGCCAAAGGGGTGCTGATGCAAAATACCAGGAATCGGTTGGTTTTCATAAAGGGTATTTATTTGGGGTAGAAGCTTACAGTTACCAGGCCATAAAGATTAAGTTACTTCCCTCATCAAAGTCTGTGGCCACATGTTGGAGCAAGATGGTTGCCGACATCTGCCAGGGTTCAGGCTTCCTGGCTTCCTCTCTTCCTGGGGCTTGTGTCTCTCCAGGCTCAGGCTTTGCTTTTCTCCACAAGGCCAGCTGTAGACTATCAAGCGAATGGCTCGTCTCTTTTCCCAGAACCTTCTCTCCTTCCTCCTGACCAAGCTCCTCTGTGTGCTTGCTTCCCTGGGCTCCAGCATTAAAACTCCGCATCAACTCCTCTGCTCTACCATGTAGTTTTATCTCTGAGTTCCCACCACAAAGGGGCGGGCACTCAATGTCCTACTGACATGGCCTAATCAAAGCCCTAATCATAATTTAATCATGCCCAGAGGAACAGACCAGTTTATAAACATAATCTAATATCTATTTTTGGAATTCATAAATAATGCCAAACTGCTACAATCTCTCTTTTTCTCTCTCTCACACTCTATGACCCTCAGTCATTTTTATAATTTATAGTTTATGTTGATCATCTTAATGTGTCATTAAATATTCTTTAAGGATAGTTTAAAATTTTTTTCACCTGAATAAATGGATTTTTCACAATTAGATTAGTAGTAGTTCTTAAAAATTCTGTGGCTATCTTATTATTTCCTGTCCATTCTTCCTTTCCCTAAGATTGTTGGGGTCCTGGCACGTGGTAAGCTTGGATATGTTTCTCATTTCAGGGGCTGATGACCTTCAGAGATGTGGCCATCGACTTTTCCTGTGAGGCATGGGGCTGCTGAACCCTGCTCATCAGACTCTACAGGGATGCCATGTTGGAGAACTACTGCAGCCTGGTTAAGCTTGGTAGGACATTTCCTTGATTTTGTGCAGAATCTTCCCACCTAGCATCCCCCTTGGTGTATCTTTGAGCTTTCATATAACATATTCTGAAAAGATGGTTTAAGCTTTATCTTTTTCCTCCCATTATATTTTCTTTTGTGGATAGATTAATTCATGTGATTTAAAATTCAAAATGCACAAAGTGGTACACAGTGAAAAGGCTCTCACTTCACCCTGACTCCCTGCCATCTAGAAGCGGTCAGTGATGCCAATTTCTTAAGTATCTTTCCAGAGATAATCTATATACAAGTAAGCACATACATAAGTATTCTTATTTTTTATTTTTATTTTATACATATTCTTCACCTTGCTTTTTTTTTTTAAACCTTTCCCTGATCACATCAACCCTCCCTACTCCTATTTTGCTATGGAGATAACCACTATAGTGGATTTGAAAATTATCATTTCCATGCATTTCCTTAAAGCTTTACTATATATGCATGTATCCCTAAACAATATTTGCCAGATTTCATTGAAGCTAAGATATACATTTTAGCATTCTAACAATCAGGATACAGCTTATAGCTGATAGTGTGTCATATTTTAGTTAGTAGCATTTTTTTCTTGCTGGCACATAAAATGATGTGCCTTAATTATTGATAACATCTTTTTTTTCCCCAAGCCAAACTGTATCCAGCTTTTATTACAGATACTTTTCATAAACAATCATGGCATTTCAGGCAGGACATGGGCAGACAATCGTTAACAGTATATAACAACTTTCAAACTCCCTTCTTCAATGGACTACCCAAATCAGAAAGCCACTATAAAACCCAATGAAGTCTTCACTTGATGCTCTGAACAGGGGAAGTTTAGAATGAGGGTTGACATTTCACATTTAGCATGTTGTTTAACAACTTTTCACAAGCTGACCCTGACTTTCAGGAAATGAAATGAAAACAGCAGAATTATCCACAATCTAAAAAAGGAATTGCTACTCTTTTGAGGGATGCCATTTCCATGGCATCACTGAGAAGTCCAGATTGCCTGACATCTTGGTAACCAAATTTTTTTTGGTCAGGTTCCAACAGGTCTCTGGATTTATAGTCAAGTGTATGCTGAAGGCAGAGAGAGAGAAGAGGTCATGAGGACATAAAAACGAATTTTAGTTTTTCCATACCACAAGGCATCTGTGCCAAGGTGAATGTCTATCAAACATCAGGGATTCCCTTCTTCTGGGAGTAAAGAGGAAGTCTCTCAAAAAACTAGAGGGGAAAGGTGTTTGCTCCCATATTAATCCAGCTTCAGAGATATTCTATTAGTGACATTTGCCCCTTCCCCCAAAAACAACAATGTGTTCTGTATGCTAACAACATTCCTTTAAAAAAAAAAGGTAAAACAAAATTCTGCATTTTTCTAAAACTTGATAAAAAACAGTATCTCAAACTATACAGTCACCAGAAGTGCACAGTTATCAAAAATGCACACATTTCACTGGCATCTCCAGCACCTTCAGCTTTCTGTGCCTGGTCTGTTTTGGCATCTCCATTTTCTGCAGGGTTATGCCCTTCCTTGCCAGCATCAGCTTTCCCTTTTTTCCCTTTGGGTACCTTTACTCCTTTCATTGCAGGAGCCGTTTTAGGCTTGGGTTCTGGCTTTGGAGGAGCAGGTTTAGCAGATAACCTTGCAGATCTTCTCTGTGGTTCGTCCTTTACCTTGGCTTTATCTCCTTTAACGTTCCCTTCAGCCTTTCTCTTGGGCATGGTGGCTGTGGCAGAACGTGGGTGCTAGATGTGGGGATGCAGCAGCGCGCGGGCTCAGCTCGGTCCTGGGGTCGTCCTCGCCTCTTCTTGTTCCATAACATCTTAAAATTATTGAAATATGGTAGAACTGTTTTGCCTGTTTTTGAAATTTATTTAAATATTATCATATACTATATATTCTTCTGCAACTTGCTTATTTTTGCTCATTATTATGCAGTTCAGCCATGCTTGATATTATAAGTTCATACATTTTCACTGCTGTATAGTATTCAATTATATGATTATACTATATATTATTCTCTATACTCCCATTGATAAGCATTACAAACAATGCTGCCACAAACACAGGAGTATATGGGAAAAAGTTATTTTTGGTTCATACTTAGGAGTAGAATTTCTGGGACATTAGGGTATGAGTATCCTCAGCTTTACTAATATTGCCAGTTTACATTCCCACAAGCAATGTATTAGAGTTCTCTTTTTCCCTTTGTTCCTTGTTCTCAGCAGCCCTTACTATTGCCAGGCTTTTTAACTTTTGCCAATCTGATGTGTATGAAATGAGATCCCGTAGTGTATTTATTTTGTATTTCCTCATGTATTGTAATTTGGGATT
Organism: Tolypeutes matacus; assembly: GCA_026826555.1. NCBI lineage: Eukaryota > Metazoa > Chordata > Mammalia > Cingulata > Chlamyphoridae > Tolypeutes > Tolypeutes matacus. The sequence goes on along the minus strand of JAKSZT010054567.1, from coordinate 1,227,414 downwards.
ACAAACGTAAGACCCAAGCTGAAGGTATGCTTGTTCAGAAAAGATTAGCTATTGCTTCAGCTGGGTGTCCACAGAAGCCACCAACCCAGACTACTTGTTGGACCACAAAATAGTATAAATTCAGTCCCTAAACCAGTGTGGCAGCAAGTATTTCTTCATGAATTAGCAGGGGAGACTTTTCCTTCTCAGAGACCAGCCTGAGACAGATAGGTTTACTTGTTGTCTTCCTTGGCCAATGGAGAATTTGTTTTCTTGTCTACTCTTTCACTGAGTGTACAGCTTTTTGGGACCCAACTTTGTGTGGAGAGTCTCATTTGTAACTCTCTACTTTGTACTGTCCCAAGGCCTTGTCATCTCCTTCTGTGTGGCTTTAAAGCCCAAAGGTGGGTTCCTGCAACCAACAAATGCTCTCAGGGAAGCTGTGACTTTAGTACACTTTGGTTTCCTGCTTTCTCTGCAATTTTGGTCCCTGGGAATATTCTTCACTCTATTGCAAGCTCAGCCATGCATTTAGAGGATATCTTTTGCATTTTATCCATAATTTCTAGGGTTTGTTTTTTTTTTAGCTGGTGTTTTTACAGATTTTTGTGGAGCCATTATAAGAAGTGGTAATCCTCCACAGTATATCTTGGAGTTTTCTTGAAGATATTAAAAACTTCCTTTTTCAGCTGTTTAGTTAGAAATGAGTAGCTGTCCTTGAAGTTTAATCTTTCCCATTTGTAATCATCCTTACAATTTCCTCCAGGTCCTCCTTAATTGTCTTTTCTTCTTATGACTAATGTAGTGGGTCTTGAATTCTTGGTTAGTTATGCCTGGCTCAGTCTTTTTTTTTTTTTTTTTTTTCCCTTAAATGCACGATTTTCTATATTTAAGCCAGATGTGATTTCCTTATTGGAGGAATTAAAATAACAGTGGATAATGGAAAAAGAAGAAGACAAGAAGCCTGTGTCTAGGTGAGTAGGAGGAGACAGGCAGGGAGAAGCCATTGTTCATGAAAGCTCAACTGCTTCATGCCATGTCCCATTCCATTCACCTTCTAAAGATGTTGTTTGGGCCTCACAGTAGCTCTAGACCTGAAAATTGAGGCTCTTCTTCATAAGTGTAACCTCACCATCCACCCCCACTTATCATTTTAAAATTCCCACCTCATGTTATAATCTTCCCTAGCCTGGAAAGATATATATTATATTGTACCCTCTCTTGTGATAAACTTTTCACCTTTATTCTGGATCATAATTCCAGTTCTTTCCATTTACATTCATATTTGCATAACTCCATCCCATACCTCCTCCCATACACAAATAATTTCCTTCACCCTGCCACTCTCCTTATTTCCCTTCAGTCATTCATTTCCTCCTCTAATTCCTCTTTAATTGATTTATAATTATATTTATTTATTGAGTCATCCCTTTATCCAACATTTATTGAATGAACATTTATTGATTTGGTTTATGGTTAGAGCAGATGAAAGGATAGATGGTTGGTTATAATGTCATCGTTATATTCATCCTCAAAGAATTTATAGTACTTTATAGTTGTATAGTATGGAAGATAAGAAAAATAGAAACTGCTGTAGGGTTTGAATGATGGAAAGGGATCATTTTCCAAACTTGGTTGGAACATGAATAATAGTAGCATTATCAGATTTGGGGAGAAAGAGTTCATTGTATAGGACAAAATAGTGAGGTTTGTGTGACCCTTAATAGATTGGGGTATGAAATTAGACTTCTAAGCTAGAAATTCATTCAACAGGTATTTATTGTGATTCTATTTTGTTCCAGACATTAATCTAGGTCTTGAGATATAGCAATGAACAAATAGACCAAGTCCATTCCTTCATGGAGATTACATTCTTGTTGGGAGAGACAATAAGCTAATGAGCAAATAAATATATATTAGATAGTAATAAGTGCTATGGGAAAAAATTAAGTAAGTTAAGGGGGATAGAGAGAGCTCTGGGGGTATGGAGGTGCTCTTTTAGATAGGGTGGCCTAGAATGCATTCTCTAGTAAGATGAAATATGAGCAGAGGCCTGTGCAATATAGTGTGGGGGGGTATGCCATTGTGATATCTGGGGAATGAGCATTCCAAGGAGAGAGAATTACAAGTGCAAAGGTCTCAAGGAAGCAACATGCTTAACATTTTTAAGGGTCAGCATGGAGGTCATTGTGGCTGGACTACAGTGAATGAAGAAGAAGTTAATAGAAGATAAGGTCACAGACATAGTAGAGGACCAGATTATATATGGCCTTGAAGGCCATTTTCAGGGTTGTCACTTTTATTCTAAATGAGATGGGAAGCCAAGAGAGGCTTTTAAGGGGAATGACTTGATCTTAGTTTTTGACAGGATTGTTCTAGCTGCTATATGGAGAATAGTATATTGTAGGGCAAGGTTGGGAGTAGAAAAACCTACTATTTAAATAATTAGACTATTTAAATAATCCAGGTAGCAGAAAATAGTACTTTAGATCCAGGTGGTAGAGGTACTGAGAAATGGTTAGATCTTTGAAATATTTAGAAGGTGGAGTCAAAAGGACTTGCTGATAGATTGTGAGGTATATGAGAAACAAAGGAATAAAGGTTTTGGCCAGTGCAACTAACAGGATGAAGCTATTCTTTATTGAGATGAGGAAGAGGTGATTTGGGGGTAAATCAGAGATTGGTTCTGAACACCAAGATAGAAATGTTAAGTAGGCAGTTGAATAAATGAGTCTGAAGCTCAGGCAGAGGTTGGAGCTGCAAATGTGAAACTGAATCTCAAAAAGAAATGAGAGGACTATTGTGGGAAGATGGCAACAGACTAACAGGCAGAGCTTGATAGTCTCACAAAAACGATGGAGAAAGAGCCAAAAGTGTCAGACGGACCTGCTTTGGGGGTCAGCAGACAAGAACAGTGCTATATAAGTTCCAGGAAGGTGAGGGACAGAGAGAGGAAGATGCCAAAATAACAAATGTGAGTTACCAAGCTCCCCTACCCCACCCCCAAGATATTAAACTGGGGTAATATACCTGGCTCACTGCAGCCCACTGAGAGGGGGAAAGATACCTTCCTCCCTGTCAGCTATTTCAAGGGAGAAGGGAGGGGAGGCCAGGGTGCTTTTCTTTAGTGAATTTGGCCACCAGAGCCCACTTGGAATCTCCAATCTGGAGATTAAACACAGGAACACCGGAAAGCCAAGGCTGAAACACCTCTGTGGAAAGGTATGCTGACTAGCGCCATCTGCTGGCCAGTCCAAAATTGCATGGGCAAAAACTTTTTGCACTCTCTGTATCCAACCCTGGGAGAGAATCTGTGCCCCACTAGTGAGTCCCTGGCCTGATTTTGAAAACTTAAGCTGGGCAGTTTAAAGTCTGAGAATATGTTGAACCAAATAGCAAAAAAAAGCCGAGGAAAAAAAACAATAGGCAAGAGAGAAAAATTAGCCATCAGAGTAAATTCACCAACATATTCAGATGCCTAGCCATCAGCAAAAAATTACAAGCCATACTAGGAAACAGGAAGAGATGGCCCAGGCAAAAGTACAAACCAAGTATTCTGAAGAGATTCATGATTTAAGACAATTGATCAATGATAATCACACAACTCTCTTAAATCACTCTGAAGAATTTAAAGAAAATATGACTAAAGAGATAAAGGATATTAAGAAGACACTGGGATAGCATAAAGAACAATTTGAAAGTCCTTATGGGAATGAAAGATACGATGGATGAGATTAAAAATACATTAGAGGGAAGCGGCTGTGGCTCAATCAGTAGGGCTCCCGTTTACCATATGGGAGGCCCCGGGTTCGGTTCCCAGGGCCTCCTGGTGAAGGCAAGCCCGCCTGCACGGCGTGGTTAGCTGACCCAGTGAGCACAAGCAGCAAGGGGGGGATAAATGAATAAATAAATAAAATCTTAAAAAAAAAAAAATACATTAGAGGCACATAAGAGCAGATTTGAATTGCTTGAAGATGGAATTAGTGATTTTGAAGATAGAACATCCAATCTGGAAAAGACAGGAGAACAGAAAGAGAAGAGAATGGAAAAAAATGGAACAGGGTCTCAGGGAACTGAACGACAATGTGAAACACACAAATATTCGCATTATTGGTGTCCCAGAAGGAGAAGAGACTGGAAAAGGAGCAGAAAGAATACTTGAGGAAATAATGACCAAAACTTCCCAACCCTTATGAAGGACATAAATATCAATATCCAAGAAGGACAATGCACCCCAAATAGAATAAATACAAATAGACCTACCCCAAGACACCTACTATTCAGAATGACAAATATCAGAGATAGAGGATTCTGAAAGCAGCAAGAGAAAAACAAAGCATCAAATACAAGGGTAACTCAATAAGATTAAGTGCTGACCTCTCATCAGAAACCATGGAGGAGAGAAGAAAGTTAGGTATGATGTATTTAAGGTACTGAAAGGAAAAAACTGCCAGCCAAGAATTCTGTATCCGGCAAAGCTGTCCTTCAGAAATGAGGGTGAGTTCAAAGTCTTCACAGACAAACAAAAACTGATAGAATATGTTACTGAAAGACCACATTTTCAAGAGATACCAAAGGGGGTGTTGTAGCCTTAAAGGGAAAAAAACAAGGGCGAGAGATTTGGAGAAGAGTTTAGACATGAAGATTATTAGGAAGGGTAAACTAAAAGATAAGAAGATAGACAATAGAATGATATGACAACAGAGAGCCAAAGGGCAAAATGGATGAAGTACATAATGCCTTTACAGTAATAACATTGAATGTTAATGGATTGAACTCCTCAAACAAAAGACACAGACCAATAGAATGGATTTTAAAAATGAGCCATCTATATGTTGTCTGCAAGAGACCCATCTCAGAGGTAAGGACACAATCAAATTAAAAGTGAAAGGTTGGAAAAAGGAATTCCATGCAAATATTAACCAAAAAAGAGCTGGAATAGACCAAATAAATGTAAAATAACAACATTATAATATATGAACAATAATTACTCAGTGCAACTGGCAAATTGTTCCTATGATCAGTATTCTGTAATTTTTTTCATACAAAGTAAACACTTGTTTTTCATTGAAAAAGAAAGAAGTGAAAGCCAGAGATGTAGTTGTAGAGTCAACCACATAGGAAAGGGAGTTGAAGTCGGTAGGAATGTGGTCACCTATAGTGAGAGTTGGGAGAGGAGGCCAGGTCTCCATTTAGGAGAAAGAGACACCAGAGAAGGTGGGATTAGAGGCATAGTAGGCAGAAAACCCAGAGTCCAGGATCTTAGAAGACAATAGGGGGCGCCCATTCATGTCCGAAGCTATACAGACATGGAAAAGAAAGAAAACTCAGATAGGGTTTCTGATTTTGACAAAGTGTAGGTGGAATAGAATGGGGAGAATTCTCTTCACAAGGAGGTATCTGGAGTTCTTTTAAATTTGAGATCTCAGGGAAGAGATATGGAAAAATATATGTGGATTTTTAAGTTATAGAAGAACTCTATTATAGGATGTTGTAAAGAGGATAAATTCCTATAAATGCATATACATTTTACCATATTATTTGTTCCCCTTTAAAATAATTTCTTGTTCACAGTTTATATATTTCTTATCATGGGATCATACAATTTTTGTATGCTGATTTTTCTTGTGGCAAAGTTTTGAATGTCTATACCATTGATTCTTACTTTTATGCTATTAAAAAAAAAAACCCCACCTATACAGTCTTTTTTTTTTTTTAGATTTTATTTATTTATTCCACCCCGTCCCCCATTGTTTGTGCTCACTGTCTGCTCTCTGTGTCCATTCGTTGTGCACTCTCTGTGTCTGCTTGTCTTCTCTTTTGGAGGCACCAGGAAGTGAACCTGGGACCTCCCATGTGGGAGAGAGGCGCTCAATTGTTTGAGCCACCTCAGCTCCCAGCTTTGTTGTGTCTCTCATTGTCTTTCCTCTTTTGTGTCTCCTGTTGCATCATATTGTTTCATCAGCTCACCGCACCTGCCCGTCGTGCCAGCTCGCTGTCTTGCTCTTCTTCTCTAGGAGGCACACAGGAACCGAACCCAGGACCTTCCATGTGGTAGGCGGGTGCTCACTTGAGCCACATCTGCTTCCCTCCTGTATTGTCTTTATGTATGTTTCAGATTCTGCTTAGAATTGAACTTCAGGCATATAATTGCTTTTCTGAAGGAAATGAGAATATTTCAGGAATCACAATCCTACATTGAGTTATATAGCTAACTTGAACACCAGTAGCATGTGAACATATGACAGAATTAGTTTTTATTTGCATCTTCATTGGTTTTGGGTATTATTATTATTAAACACTTTATTTTGTTAATCATTTAAGATCATAACTTTAATTTTAACTTGTATTTCTTTTAGTATTAGTGAAGGTAAATATTTGCTACTTGTATTTTTGTGAGTTTTCTGTTCATATCTTTAATATTAGTGTCTTTCTTTTAATCCTTTGTCATGTAATTTGAAAATATTTTCTCATATTCACTTTGAATTTGATTAGGACCTATTTTGGAAATTACAGAAAATTTCAAGTTAAATTATAATTCTTTTTTTTTTTTTAGCTTGACTTAAGTTCAATTTTTTAAATGAATTTTTGTTTACTAGGTAACTAATTGGAAAACTAATTTTTTTCTAAAATATTTCACAGCCTCATTTATGACAACCTCTCTCTCATGTTTTAAATTTTTACTTTAAAGAAATTTTTATTTTCATACATATTCATGTTACTTTTTTTCCAAATGACAAAAAGGGTACAAATTGAAAGATATATATTTTTAGTTCTCCCACCACTTTATCTTGCATTTGTTGCATGATTTATTTTGTTAAATACTCATTTTATAATTTATGCTGCTCAGAAACATTCTGATTTTATGCAGAACCCACTGAGGTATCAGGTTTTTTTTAGTTCACTTGTGTTCTCTATGTAATTCTAGATATTATTGAAATCCAAAAGTATGTTGCTAGGAATTATCTTCTGTGTCACTCACTCTTCATTTATTCACACACTCATTTCTTCAACAGATATCAACTGAGCACCTAATATGTACCAGGGAGTATTCTGGGACCTGGGGAAATGGTGGATAACAAAACAGCCCCAAATCCTGGCCTTTATAGAGCTTACATTTTAGTGGATTGAGAAAGACAATGAACAAGATAAGTAATTAAAAGACATTATCAAGTTAGATGGGGATCAGTGTTAAGTAGGAAAACAATGTAGGGAAGAAGGAATAGGAAGTATGGGAAGAGTTGACATTTTAAGTTGGGTATCACTGAGAAGATGACATTTAAGCAAAAACCTGAAGTTGGGAAGGGAGCCAGTTATGTGCATATTACCATAGTTTGGCCCCAGGTCATTCTGTAAACAGTCACCGAGGCTGCAGAAAATGTGCCCATCCCTAAATCTGGTTGAGGGGTGATGATGGTGATATCACCCTGAGCCCTGCTGGAACTGTGAGGGCAAAGAAGAGGGAGGAGTGGTATCCAAAAGAGGTTCTGGGCAGACAAAGCCAAACGAAACAAAGCATTAATAAACTATTCCAAGTAAGCAAGATGTTATAATTTAATTAAAATGATTTGTATTCCCAAGCTGAACTTTAAAACTCAATTAAGAGGGTGGTGGGCCACACTTGTGGGAGATGTTTGTGTGGGATGTGGTGGGAGGTGTGGGAGGTGGGCAACATGGGAATCCCAGGGGGTTCTGTGTAATATTTTCGGTAATCTAAGCACCTCTTAAAATATATTTATATATATATAAATAACATTTTTGTAAGCAAATGCACATATATGCATATATATTTATATATCATTTTACAAATAGTGTTATGTATTGTGAAAATTTTGATTTTTACCCACAATAAAAAATAAATAAATTAAAAGAAAAAAGAACATTGAGTGAGTGACAGATGGTGTTTTTTTTTTTTTCCCAGAACCATTTTCTCTTTGTTAAAGATGATAACCCACTATTCTGTATGTAAAAAAAATCAACCCTCAAATCCTGGTATTTTGAGGGATTTGGGGACATATGTAGGTTTTGGAGCACTAGAAATAGTTTAAAATTGCCATTTAAAATTTGAGAAACAGTTTTTAAAATGCTTGATTATAGAAAACTCAAACAGCACAGAAAATTACAAAATAAAAAGCAGAAGTTTCTCCTCTGCCCTCATCCGGAACCTTTCATGCCTTTACATCAAAGGCAACTGCTTTTAACATACATATATAATTAGTATATATCTTTAAAAATGTATACAAATGTGACAGAATTATAATAATTTCCCTTATTTTGTATCCCCATAATGTGTCAGAATTCTTTCCATTTCAACAATGAAATTTTCTTGAATGACTGCATAATATTTCATTGTATGGATTTACCAAACTTTATTTGACCATTTCCCAATTGATAAACATTTAGATTATTTCTTTGTTTTGCTCTTGCAAACAATTGCATGTCTATCTATATAGTAAATTCCTAGGAGACTTGTTTAGGTTAACCGGTAGTGTATTGAAATTTTATCCTACCAGGTAGTCTTCTTAGGGTCAACTAAACATTGGGACTCACAAAACCACTATAGCTCACATGTGCCACCAGTCTACTTAGGATCTGATATAGGACAGGAAGCACAGCTGGCCAGTAGGCAGCACTCTTCTCAACAGGAGCCTTTTGCTGCAGTTTTTGAAGCAGTTCACTTAGCCTTCCGGGAACTGTCATCTCTTCAGGTGACAGAATACAAGGAGATAGGATCCACATTGGGCAGGTGTAGGAGTTGCCTTGGCTTAAAGCCTCATGGCCTACAATGAGTCAATATCTTTTGTAACAATTCATAAGCGTAGCTTCCAGGTTCCCCACGATGGATATCACTGCACTTGGAGAAGCCCAGAGTTATGATTTCCTATAAGGTATTTATAGTTCATTTATGATTTCTTCCAGTCAGGTGTAATTTACCAATTGGACCAATTTTATTATAAGCACTGTTGCTAGATAACATGGGTGATAGTTTTGCCCTTATCAGGAATCCTGCCTAGACAGTTTAACCAAAGTACAGATTAGGTTCTCATGCATCAGGGAACAGGGATCTGTTAACCCTTTTACCCACAGATAGATATTGCCACATTGTCCACCAAAAGACTATACTTTTGCACTTTCACCAAAAGTTTTCACATTCACCAATAATGGTAAGTGTGCCATTTTATGCCCTGCATGTTATTGTGTCAAGTTTTAAAATCTTTTCCAATCTATTAGATGAAATAGATTGTCTTGTTTTTGATTTCTGTTCCTTTAAATTTAAGATTGAGATTTTCTTTGTCATTAAGACCACTTATATTTCTTTTTTGGTAAACTGTTTCAACACACACTGTTAATTTTGCAGGGGAAGGAGGGACTGTTATTGTTCCAAAATTAAGTTTTAGTAATTAAAATATTCAAAAGGATGAACAAGTTCAGGATGTAATATTAATTGGAGATCAGAAGCAGGGAGACAACTTCACAGTCTGTTACATAATTACAGACATGAAATGATTATGGTTCGTATTATTTTTTCCACTTCCTTATCTTTATGATATAATTCCCTTTGTACTCATCCTGATTCCCTTCACTTACTTTATTTCCTTAAATCCTGTGCCTCTGTATAACCTATATTCATTCTCTTCTTGATTTTCCCTTTTAGATTTCAGTCATATTTGAGAACTTTCTGAGACATATACTTATCATGGGTTTTAGTTTCTGTTTAACTCATTTTTATGATAGAAATTCTTTTCTTCCACATTAGAAAGAAAAATTTGTGCTTTGTTTTCCTTTCAGATTACGTGTTCAAATATAGGATCAAGGAGTTATCCTCAAAGTAGAGCATGTATAAAGAAAAATCATCCCAGTAAAAAATAAAAGATTTGAAAGCCATAGTCTTGAGTCCATTTCAGAGGACTTTGGGAATGCAGAGGTCATTTCGAGAGACTGCAGTATCTGCAAGTCACAGGCCTTGCCATATCTGCAAGCCGCAAGCCTTGCCATGGCCTCGCCCGCGCGACATAACCCCCTCCCCCGTTCCCCTTTTCCCTCTCTCCCTCTTCCTTGTTCCTTCTCACCAATCTGAGCTCTCGCCCCAGTTATTGCCTTTTTTGGACAACCCTGCTTCGCCCCTTGCCGCCCCCAAATTCTGCCCCTTCTCCCTAGCAACCCCTGACCCTAACCATTGCCCAATGATAAGCCTCCACCATCGGCTGAGGGACTGCCCCCAGCCTAAAGAGTATATATGCACTGTACTTCCTCAATAAACGCTCTCTCTTTGCTTCTTCCCCCGCACTCAAAGGTCTCGAGTCTTTCTTTCACGCGCGGTCCTTACCAGATACCCCCCACACCTGAGCCGTGGAGACCAGGGAGCCCCCAACCCAACGCCGCTCCCTGAGAACCTCCTCACCCTCGCCGTTCCCGGAGTGCGCACCGGACGGCCCATAACTAGCCAGTGTCGCCCCCGGGGCTGCAGCAGGGCTGATCACCCTCAGGCCCGGGAACAAAGCGGCAAGAGACAACAGGTAAATCAGGAGGTAAACAACTTAAGCAAGCTAAATAACCCAAAAAGAAATCCCCACCAAAGAAAGAGGCCACAAATATGACAAAAATGTAGAAAACTTTCGCTTGAAATAAAAAAACGTTATGCAATCAGGAATTCTCTCAGAAGAGAAAGCTCATGAAAATTATACAAATGATAGTTGTAATAGCCTGATGATGTTCTTTCATAAACTGTAACAAATGTTCCACAACAATGTAAGGTGTTGGCAGAGGGGTGATGTATGGGAATTCTGCACAGTATGCATGATTGTTTTGTAAGCTCACAATTTCTCTAATAAAAATATATATTAAAATTTTAAGAAAATTATACAGATGAGAAAAGTATGAAAAAAATCAGTTGTAATAAGAGAATCAATTAACATAATTTACTACATTAACAAATTGAAGGAAAAAAACACATGATCATCTCAATTGATGCAGAGAAGTTATTCAACAAAATCCAGCATTCTTTCTTGATAAAAGCACTTTGAAAGACAGGAATAGAAGGGAAATTCCTCAATATGAGAAAGGGCATATGAAAAACCCATAGCCATACTCGTTCTCAATGAACGAAAGGTTGAAAGCTTTCCCTCTAAGATCATGAACAAGAGAAGGATGACCACTGTCACCATATGTTACTCAGCATTGTACTGAAGTTCTAGCTAGAGCAAATAGACAAGAAAAATAAATAAATAAAAGGCATCCATATAGGAAAATAAGTAAAACTCTCACTATTTGTGGATGACATGATCCTATATTTAGAAAATTCTGAAATGTCTACAACAAAGTGTCCTGAGCTAAAAATGAGTTCAGCAAAGTGGCAGGATACAAGGTCAACACACAAAAAAGTACTACATATTGTATGATTCCATTTATATAAAATGTAAATATAAATCAATTTATAAAGATAAAGTTAGATTAGTGGGGCTAATCTAAATTTATCTAGCTCGTCACACTACAACAGTGGAACTGGGGAAGGACTGCTAAGGGGTGTATTTTTTCTTTTTGTTGAAATAAAATTGTTCTAAAATTGTTTTGTTTTTTTTTTGCAATGAATGCACAATATTATGATTATACTAAAAGCCATTGATTATATACTTTGGATAGATCATATTGTATATGAATATATCTCAATAAAACTGCTTAATAAAAACAAACAAACAAAAAATCAGTTGTAATAAAATACAAGAAGGTATAGGAAAAAAGGAAGCCTTTGAAATGTAACACCTGTAGAAAAGCCTTTCACCAGCCCTTATCACTTTTTTCATCAGAAATTTCACACAGGGAAGAAAACTTCATGAGTGTAATTATTGTGGATTAATCTGTAATTATTACTCAGCACTTACAAAACATCAAAGAATTCATACTGGAGGAAAGTTCCATAAATGAAATGAATGTAGGAAGGCCTTTGGACATGGCTTATTCCATAGTGTTAGAGAATTCACACAGAAGGGAGTCTTATAAATGTAACGAGCATGAGAAATCCTTTAGGTACCATGCAAACTTTATTCATCATTACCAAGTTCGTATAGGAGAGAAACCGTATGAATAAAATGAATATGGTAAAGCTTTCAGCCAAAGAGTAATCCTTATTGAACACCAGATTACTCAGACTGAAAAGAAACCCCAAGAATATAATAGAAGCAGGAAAGCCTTCAGCCAGAGGGGAAACCTTATGAAACATCAGATAATTCATAATGAAGAAAAGCCCTATGAATGTAAGGAATGTAATAAAGCTTTCATCCAGAGAACACAACTTTCTGGACATCAGGGAATTCATTATGGAGAGAAACCCTATAAATGGAGAAAACCTTTCAGTTACCACTCATCCCATATTAAACATCAGAAATTCATTCAGGAGAAAACCCATATAAATGCAAGGAATGTAGCAAAGCCTTTACTCTGAAGGAGACATAAAATAATGCTAGACATAAAAAAAAAAATTCATACTGGAGAGAGAAACCCTATGAATGCAATGAAAGTAGAAAAGCCTTCATCACTCATCTCATTAAGCATCAGAAAATTCATCCTGGAGAGAGTAGCTACGAATGTGATGAAGTAGCAAAGTATTCAGTCATCATTCATGTCTTTGAATATTGGAGAGTTCATTATAAGAAGAAGACCACATGAATATCAACAATGTAGCAAAGTCTTCTTTCAACACAGATATCTTGTTAGACATCAAAAAAATTCATGGTGGAGAGAAATACGTTGAACATATTGAATGTGGAAAGTCAGGCACCATCAACAGGAAGCTCTTAATGAAGAAAAATTCAGTGAATGTTTGTTGTTTACCACTATATACCCAATGTCTTGGAACATTGCCTATCACACATAGCAAACACTTGAAATATTTGTTGAAGAATGAATGAATGAATTAGCCTCGAAACCATGAGCCAATAAATTATTGGTATTAAGCTAAAACCAGTTTGTGGTATTTGTGATAGCAGCCCTGGCAAACTAAGAAAACTTAAAACCACTGGATTGTTTTCTTTAAAAAGACTCACTTTTATGAATTATATCTCAATAAAGCTGTTTTTTTTTTTTAATGAATAAATTAACTTAAAGAATGTGAGAATGCTTTACATTAGAGAATTGTCAGGGAGATAAACCCTAAATGTGAGTAGGCCTTCATTTGGTGTTCATTCCTTTCACCACACCAAAGAATTCATACTAGAGAGAAACTCTATGATATGAGGTGTTTAAGATAAGTTTGAGAGTACAACTGTTGAAAAAGCTGATATAGGGAAAAGAAAACTTTTTATAAAAACATTTTTTATTAAATAGATTGCTTTGTTCATAATAGAAGTTGCTCTTTGAAGATCTAACATATGTCATTTATTTACAAACTTAAGCTAGAAGAATTAATTATATAAGGGAATATCCAGACCCAGGCCTTTCTTATAAAAGTAGCAGATTTAGAGGTGATTAGATGAGTCAGTGGTTTAAGAACATTTTTGATTGGGATTATTCAGATGCTACTTTGATGTTTAAAATATTGTAAAATGATAAAAGAAAAACAGTAGTGTCATTTACAAGTTGCAACAAAGCAAAATTCAAATGACAGTGACTTCACCAAGCCAGGGATTTATTTTTCTCATGTAACAAATTTGGGAATAGGTGCTCCGGCACTGGTAGAGCAACTCCACAGTGCTACCAGGAATCCGTGCCTATCTCTATCTTCTGATTTGCCATCCTTCTTGTAGGGTTTGTGTCTCATAATCATGAGGTGGTTGCTCCACCACCAACTTCACATCCATGTTTCAGATGGATGGAGAAGTAATACAGGAAAGAGGTGATGCTTTTATTAAGGAAGAAAAACACTTTTAGACACTCTTAGACTATATCTCATTGGCAAGAACTGTGTCACATGGGCCACTCTGTAGCTGCAAGTGAGGCTGGGAAATAAACTTTTTAATTCTGGGTATTGTTGAGAAAATATAGATAAAACTAAAATCTCCTGCCAACCCAGAAATTGCTCTCCACAAAATATTGGAAAGGAAGAAGCAGGTTTGACTACTGAATAAACATTAAATCAAGATTGTGATGTCATCACAGGCAATCCATTACAGAGATTGCAAAGAAAAAAGGAAATATCACCTTTTTATATAGGCCAGCAGATACACTCCATTACATACATGTTATATGTCTTTATCAAAAAGAAAAATAAAACTTCCCTTTCTTTTCGATAAGCATAAAGTTACAATTTGGAGCAGAATTTCCACAGAGAAAGGGAGACAACATCCTCTTTGATGTTCACATCTCAAAGAAATGACTTAATGGCTTCCAAGAAAAACATTCCTGGGATGCCAAACTGGCATGAGGCTTACACATAAGCAAACTAAAATTTGTGTTATGCTCAAATTGTTTCCTAGTATATCAATTGTATTAGAACAAATACACGTTTTTGGGAAGCAGATGTGGTGCAAGCAATTGAGCTCCTGCCTACACATGGGAGGTCCTGGGTTTGGTTCCTGGTGCCTGCTGGAGAAGATGAGCAAGACAGCGAGCTGGCGCGGCAAGCTGATGCCACAAGATGATGCAACAAAAGACACAGAGGAAACACAATGAGAGAGACAACAAAGCAGGGAGTGGAGGTGGCTCAAGTGATTGAGTGCCCCTCTCCCACATAAGAGGTCCTAGGTTCAGTTCCCCAGTGCCTCCTACAGAGAAGACAAGCAGACACAGAGAGTACACAACAAATAGAGAACAGACAGCGAGTGCAAACAACAGGGGTGGGGAATGAATAAATAAATCTTAAAAAAAAGAACGTATACATTTTCAAAACCAGTGTTATAGCAGAACTGTTGAAATCTTTCATTCAGTGTTTTCTCCTTACTTTTTCTCTTTGTCCCTGTGAGTTGAATCCTTTATTTTCATTTTTATGTGATTTAAGGAAGAAGAGGAAATAGAACAGTGGTGGGTCCACTATTTTTAACCAGAAGTCCTGAAAATACCATTCTTAAAATCCTGACTCTGTATTATAAACCAAAAGACTACACCTACAACAAGAAAACTGGAGATGTCAGCACAGGTGAGAAGGAGGGGGGTGGGTGTGGAGGCATGGAAATGAAATGAGAAGAAAATCTGAACACTGTATAGTCAAGAAGAATAAAAAGTGTGAGATAACTCAAACAAAGCAGAGATTAAAACTGAAGGAAAGAATTATCCTTCATTAGACTCCAGTTCTTTATGTATAAAAGGAATAACTCTAACTTCAGAGTGTATTTCTGAGAAAATTAAAATGCAAATGTGATGCAGAACACCAGGAGGAACTAAAAGTAGTAGTGGTTACAGATACTATTATTATAATTGCCAAATTTTCTTTATTGAGAATGTAGCACTTACTGTGAAAAGAAAACAGTATTAAAAGCATGTTTAAATACCTTTTTATACAAACAATTGTAGATAAGGAATTCCTGGTAAAAAAAAAAAGTGAGTTACTTTTCAGAGCAAAATCATTTAGCTAAATTAGAAGGTTAGCAGATTACTTACATTTATATGTGTATTCAAGATATCATACAGAGGGAGGAGTTTCATCATCACATAGGGATAATAATGATAACTCTAAGGGCTGGAGTGAAGATTTAATCAGAAGGAGCTTTACAAAAGCTAAAGCATCAATTCAAAGCATTCATGAATATGAGAGGAAGCCGAAAACATTTGTAGTCTGATTAAGAATGATTTTTTTGTTGTTGTTCAGAGGTGAAATAAAATTATTTTACAAATAACTTTTAAGGGAAATGAGGCTCTACCCAAGCAACAGAACATGCCTCCTGCTTCCTTCTTGTCTGCATAGCTAACATTCTTTTATCAGTCCATCTAGGTGAGAGAAAATAAGACTTGCCTAGAAATAATCCTCAGGATCATTCCCAGATGACTCTTCTATGTTTTCAATCCACATCATCCATTTGCATCATCCACTCCAAGCTGATCTCATCAGCTTTATCATTACTGCCCTTCTGAATATACTTTAAGTCCCTAGACTTGGCTCAGTCACTAATAGGTCTGATTTGCTGAGTAAATGTGTTCATGGTAGATGGAAAGGAGAAGGGCAGAAGACTGACCTGTCCACAAAGGTCTGTGAAATGAACTACAAGCCAGCTCCCTGGATGGACACAGCAGGGAGTTTCAGAAACAAAACAAAACCCAAAAAACCATACACACACAAATGCTTTCAAGTCGTCAAAACAAAATGGAATTTCAGGAGGGGAGAGTCCCTTGGACTGTGACTGTTAGCAGCACATGAGCCATTCTTAACTCCTGGCTCCTTTTCTAGAGAAGTATATGCTTAAGGAAAGGAGAGCTAGAGCAGGAGAAATCCAGTCTGGCCTTGTACCAGTCTTTATCTTAGAAACCTCCATGGGAACCCCATTCATTTTACATATAAAGAAGGAGACCAACAAATCTTGGGAAAGATACACCCTCTCACAGGATCACAGAAAATGCCAGAGTTACCACAGACTGTGGTTTACCTCTATTACGATGTCCTAGGTTATGTCAAGAGACATGAACCACTTGGTCTACAGGTCATCTCAGTTACAATAGCAACAATATTAACAATAGTTATTATGGCAATAGCTCTTCTGGCAATTTTGTCCTTATTGTATTACATATCCTCAACGTTTCTGTGAGGTTTCTTTAGTTATTCCCACTTTACAAATGAGGAAACTGAGGCTGAGAGGTGAAATTATCTGTGAAAGCTGACACATCTAATATTAATGAATTTGACATTTGAACTCATGTCTACCTGCCTCTAAAACCCTTATTTTTTCCAGTAGAGCAAGATGCATCTTTGAGAATAAAGACATTGTCTTAGTCTCTGAAGGTGTTTTTCCAAGGTGCACATGAATGTGATGGAAAAGGCCTCTACTGTGAGCCATGGACATGTATACTTTCTGCCCCCTTGCCTGCAATATTCTTTCCCAGATATTTGCTTGGCTTTTTTTCTCTCTACCTTTAGGTGTCCCAAAATGTCACCTCAGAGGCTTTCCCTGACCACTCTATCTAAATACCAGGCCCCATCATTTTCCCTTATGCATTCTCACCCCCACCCCCACATTTAAACAGTTGTTTGTTGGCAGTGGGCTGGAAAGGGTGATGGAGTTAGTATATACAGACATCACCACACACCAATGTCATGAAGGAGGCAAGAGTGATGGGAAAGAGCAGCCTGGAGCCCCAGATGAGGCCCCTCCTCAAGAGTGAATATGGGAGGAAGCGGGGCTTGGAGTGTTAAGGGGGCAGCCTTAGAACACCTCCACTTAGTAAGAATGGTTAGAGATGAAGAAGGACTCTCTGGCTGTGGCCCCAGTCTGACCGCTTGGGGTGTACTTTCCTTGGCAAGCAAGGCTGTTTGGCCAGGACTCGTTTGACATACTCTTCCTGGGCGACTTTCAGGTTCTCCTTCTTCCCACCCCAGGCCTTTCTGGCAGAGTTAGAACTCAGCCATAGGAGATTAGAGTTTATGGCATCAGCAGGGGGCACCTGTTAATGGCAATGAGGTTGATGGATGCCTCCTCCTCACTCAAGTTTCCAGAAAGGTGACTCCAGGGACAGCAGAGAGCACTGTGTGGTGCAGCACTGTGACTGTTGCCGTGGCTATCTCCTAAGAAACTTTCTGGGTACAGATATGGCCTGGGGTTACTATATTGGACTTTAGAAAAATGCCTTCCAGGTAGATGTGGTGGTCACTTAGAGTCTTAGTAAACCTTAGTAAACAACAGCCAGCAACTTCCCAGTTACATATTGATAGTGCTTCAAGTTTGGGAAGATCTTCAGCTCCATGGTGGGCATGATGTCATTCTACTGGCAGATGCTGACACAATGGGCCAGCACATTGGCCTTTTCCATGATGGTGAGAGCTGAGGGGATATGCTTCCCAACCTTCAACACACAGCATCACTTGGCAGAATCTACTCCTCCTTTCTTGTACTGAGAACAATGATCAGACAGCCCATCCAGCCCTTGGGTGGTGGTCTTGCCATTTGTTCCTGCCAGGGCTACCATGCCCTTGGCTACCCTGATGCCCACAACATGGCCCTTTGATTTGATAACTTGGGGGAAGGAATGTCCATCATCCGCCTTCTGGAAAAGCATTCTGGAAGAGGATGACACCTCCAATGAAGGGTGTATTAGTCAGGATTCTCTAGGGAAACAGAATCAACAGGAGATATGTCAATAGTATGAGATTTTATAAGAGTCTTCACGTGACCGTGGGGATGCACAAGTCCAGGTTCCGCAGGCAGGCTGCAAACCAGGGGCTCCAATGAAAGTCCAGTGAAGGTCCTTGATGAGTTTCTAGGAGACGCTGGCTGTCCAAAGACGAGCTGGGAAATTCTCTCTGAATGCTGAAATCACTTCCCCTTTTAAAGCATTCAAATAATTGGATAAAATGTCACTCATTGCTGACGGCAATCTCCCTGGTTGATGGTAGATGTAATCAGCCATCTATGCAGTAAACTCACTGAGGACTGAAGTCCATAAATGTCCTTGTATTACAATTATCCCAGTGCTTGCTTGACCAAACAACTGGGTACAATTACCTGGCTGAGTTGACACATTAGCCTAACTATCACACAGGGGTTCACCCAGTTGTCAGCAGGCAGCAGTAGCTGGTGGTAGAAGAGTAAGTTCTCCTCAGTGTTCTAAGTGCCAATGGACTGCAGCCCCTTGGCAATGCTTCCAGTGGACTCATCTGCAGCCAGGATGGTCTTGCCTAGAGCCACAATGTGTTGAGCAATGTCAGATAGCTTCTTCTGCTTGGGGGTCACTGCTGGGTATGGGTAGGGCATGTTGTTGGTAGTGGCAAGTTCCTGGCACAGGAGAGGAGTGGGTTTGTGGGGTGCAGTGGCAACAGGCAGCAGGCTGGTGGGTGGACTTAGCAAGCCAACACAGTAGTTACCTGGGTCTGCAATGCATTCCAAGAGGAATGCAGCCTCTTCAGTTCCCTAAGGAGCTGCATGCAGGGCAGGCCTCCCTTATGCACTTTATTGTGCATATTTTTCATAGCTATCACTATCAATCATAATATGTGTTTATCAATTTACTTATCACCCTTGTCCCAGTACTAGAACATGAGGGCTGCGGGTTGGTTTTGCTCCCAACTTAGAACTGCATCTGGCACATAGTAGGCAGGCAATACTTATTTATTCAATGTTCATTGGAAGAGCTATTTGACAGTGGGCAACTAACTCAACCTTTTAGTGCCTCAGATTTTTCACAGGTAAAGTGGGGCTAAAAATATCACTTGGCACTTGTGTAAATTAAATGAAAGTGAAGTAACTGCCTGTAATACGTCCCCAACACTGTCCTTTCTCTCACTTAATCTCACAACTACTCATGTGTCCAGAGAAGAACAGAAATCTTCTTTTTTTTTTTTAACCTCATTGACTAGAGTAGATGCAAAAGAGGCTGCCATCCTTTAGCTCAGTGGTGCTGTGATCTGTACTGCATCTCAGGCATGATGATGATAATGATAATTAACATTTATTAAGTTCCTGAAGGAACTTTTGACAGTAACTAGGTGTCAAATCTGGACATCTAATTGACTTCCAGCCTCTGTTCTTAACCTCAATACTGTGCAGATGAGAAAGGGCTTTAAGAGAGATGCAACTAACTTCTCAGACCCACTGACCTGGGAGGGTGGCAGACAATGGACAATGCTCTCCTTATGAGCCTTTGACATGACAGGTGGTTGCTCTCAGGAGACCTGGAAGGGGAAGCCAAGCCTGGATGATGGAGATTTTGGCCCAGGCCAGGAACTCAAGGAATTTCTCCACCCTTACCTCCCAAGACTCCAAGATGCATCAGTGAAGTAGCACTTTTCTGTATTATCCTGGGGAGGCAGGGTCTTCATTCCTTTTTACTTCTGACCTGTCTGTCTTTAATACAGGGCTTTTCCTCCCACTGGATCCTAAGTCCTTCCCTCCCCAAGCAGAAGATGGAAGACTATCCTTTACAGCCCTTCTCTGTCATTTTCTTGCTCTGGAGATTTGACTGTTTTGGAACCAACAGGATTCCTGTGGCAGGCTAAATATGGCCGCAAATTGTTTGGCATTCATCCTATTGGGAGCAGATGTCTAATTTCTCTCCTCTTGAATCTGGGCTGATCCTAGTGATTTGCTTGATTAATAGAATGTGGCAGAAGAGACTTTTTTTTTTTTTCCTTCTGCCTGTGTCTTGGAACACTCACTTTTGAGATGCTCCATTTTGGAACTCAGCCTCCATACTGAAGACAGGTGCTCCTGTCAACAGCCCCAGCTGAGCTCCTAGCCAATATCAATCATGTAAAAATGAAACTTCTGAATCCAATATAATCTTATATGCCCACAGGAAAGGACCAGTTCACAAACATAATCCAATATCTATTTTTGGA
>JAKSZT010054567.1:1148384-1198302 GCA_026826555.1 Tolypeutes matacus | reverse complement strand
AATTTTGTTGATATTCTCGAAGAACCAGCTTTTGGTTTTGTTTATTGTTTCCAGTGCTTTCTTATTCTCTATTTCATTTAGTTCTGCTCTAATCTTGGTTATTTCCTGTTTTCTACTTCCTTTAGGTTTAGTTTGTTGTTGTTTTTCCAATTCCTCCAAGTGTGCAGTTAGGTCTTCAATTTTAGCTCTTTCTTCTTTTTTAATATATGAATTTATGGCTATGAACTTCCCTCTCAGGACTGCTTTCGCTGCATCCCATAGGTTTTGATATGTTGTGTTGTTGTTTTCATTAGTTTCAAGGTAGTTACTGATTTCTTTTGAAATTTCCTCTTTGACCCACTGTTTGTCTAAGAGTGTGTTGTTTAACTTCCATATCCTTGTGCCTAACCTGTTTCTCTGGCCCTTATTGATTTCCAACTTCATTCCGTTGTGGTCAGAGAAATTACTTTGTATAATCTCAATCTTTCTGAATTCATTGAGTGTTGTTTTGGGGCCTAGCATGTGGTCTATTTTGGAGTATGTTCCATGTGCACTGGAGAAGAATGTAAATCCCGCTGTATTTGGGTGTAGTGTTCTGTATATGTCTATTAAGTCCAAATCTTCTAACGTATTGTTGAGTGCCTTTGTTTCTTTATTGATTCTCTGCCTAGATGTTCTGTCTAATGATGATAGTGGTGTGTTGAAGTCCCCTGCTATAATTGTAGAGGAATTTATTTCTCCTCTTAGTTTTTCCAGAGTTTGCCGCACGTATTTTGAGGCACCTCGATTAGGTGCGTAAATGTTGATGATTGTTCTCTCTTCTTGAGAGATTACTCCTTTTACTAATATGTAGTGTCCATCTTTGTCTCTTACAATAGTTTTGCATTTAAAGTCTATTTTGTCTGATATTAGAATAGCTACTCCTGCCCTTTTTTGGCTATTGTTAGCTTGTAAAATGGTTTTCCAGCCATTCACTTTCAGCCTCCTTGAATCCCTGGGCCGAAGGTGGGTTTCTTGTAGACAGCATATAGATGGATCATATTTTCTTATCCATTCTGCCAATCTGTGTCTTTTGATTGGTGAATTTAATCCATTAACATTCAGTGTTATTACTCGTAACGAATTTCTTATTTCAGTCATTTTTTCTTTGGGTTAATGTATGTCATATGTTGTTTTGTTTCTCTTTTTGAGTTTCCAGTTGTTTTTAAACTCTCCTCCAACTCTCTCTCCTTTGTTTTTTCCTTTCAATTTGTAGAGATTCCTTTAGTATTTCTTGAAGTGCTGGTTTCTTCTTGACATACTCTCTTAATTGCTGTTTATCTGTGAATATTTTGAACTCTCCATCATTTTTGAATGCCAATTTTGCTGGATAGAGAATTCGTGGCTGGAAGTTTTTTTCTTTTAGTGTTTTGACTATGTCATACCACTGTCTTCTTGCCTCCATGGTTTCAGCTGAGAAATCAGCACTTAATCTTATTGTGCTTCCCTTGTATGTGATGGTTCTCTTTTCTCTTGCTGCCTTGAGTATTTTCTCTTTGTCTTGAGCATTGGACAGTTTGACAAGTATATGTCTTGGAGTTGGCCTGTTGGGATTTATACTATTTGGGGTGCGCTGTGCTTCCTGGATCTGCACATCCATCTCTCTCAATAGAGTTGGGAAGTTTTCAGCCATAACTTCCTTCAACACTCCTTCTGTTCCCTTTCCCTTCTCTTCTCCTTCTGGGATGCCCATAATGCGTATGTTTGTGCATCTTGCATTATCGGTTAATTCCCTGAGACCATACTGGATTTTTTTCTATCTTTTGTCTATCTTTTCTACAATCTCTTTGATTTCAACTGTATTGTCTTCCATATCACTAATTCTTTCCTCTGCCTGTTCAATTTTGCTGCCATGTGAGTCCAGCGTCTTTTTCATTTCTTGACTTGTGTCTTTGTTCGCCATCATATCCATTACCTTTTTAGGTGTGTTAGCTATTTCTTCAGTATGTTCTCCCAGTGTCTTCTTTATATCCTTAATCTCTTCCTTCAGTTCTTTAAGTTGGTCCATGATATTTGTTTGGATAGCTTTGATTAGTTGTTCGATTTACTGCATTGCTTCCTGGTTTTTATTTTGTGCACTGGACTGGTCCATGTTTTCCAGTTTTTCAGAGTCATTTGTATTTTTCTGTTGCCCTCTGGTCATCATATTATCTTGATGGGTTTGTTCAGTTGATTAGCTTTTCTCTATGCTCTAGAATTTTATTTAGCTGTTGGTTCTGCGTGTGAGTTAAGTTTTCTCTTTGGCAGTTTTTCTTCTTATTTTATTTCCTTACTTCTTTCTATGTTCCCTTGAAGGCAAAAGGTTAGGGCCAGAGGAATCAAAAGATGTAAGGAAGGCAGAAGGATAATAGAAATATTGATAAAAGTTAGAAGAGGGGCAAAATGAGACTTAATGAGATGAATATTTAACTTGTGTAGGCAGTGTAGAGTACTAGGAAAAAATATGGAGTTCCTATAATGGACTGGGAAAACAAATGGAGGAATATATATATATACTGATTTAGAAGGCTAGAATTATGAGGAGGTAGAGAAATAGTAGAGAAAGGTCTGAAAGGAAAAAGTTAATACTAATAAAAAAAAAGAAAGAAAAAAGAAGAAGAAGAAAACAAAATAGATGGGATAGAAATTGACACCCTTAAGTTGTGGGCCTATGAAAAAATGTTGTCTCTAAGAGCCACAACAGAAAACAGAAGGCAGAAACATGCAGGAAGGATAAGCGATAGTTTGTAATACAGAATCAATATATACAGTGAGTGGGAAATTACTGAATAAGAAGCCCAGCAAATAAGCGACCAGCTGGCAGCACCTATTTAAAAAAAAAATAGAAGGAAAAAGGAAGGGGAGAGGAAAATGGGAATAATAGCAATAGACCAGAAAGTAACAGAGAGAAACCAAAGATCCACACAGGCAAGCATTCAAACAGAGCTAAGGGGGGTCAATGATTCCCCTAGGGTCCACGTGGATCCTTCCTGCCTACTTGTGTTTATCAATGAATTTCCCCACAGGGTTCTATATGCAGGTCCTGAAGCAGCTTTTAGCTATTAAACTAAATTAAAAAGAATTTATTTTTCATTTGTTGAGGTGACCTCACTTTTTTTTTTTTTTAATTTTTATTTTTTTAGCCAAATGCAGGACCCAAAATAATTCCTCCTCTAGACCAACTCCCTTACGGAAGGGACCCTAGCTGGGCCCGTGGAAATTAATCAAGCACGTCCCACTTTCTGGACTCCCCAGGTTAGCTGAAGCTCTGATGTTAGTCAGTGAGGAGTGCTAAAGACGGCGGATTCCGCCCCTTCTGGCGCCGAGCTCCAGCGTCACCGGGCTGCTCAGTAAATCAGTTTGAGTGCAGATTCGCGTCTGCTCTCAGCCTAATGGTGCTTCAGTTCGGCTTATCTGCTCCCCAAAGCTATGGGGCGGTGCAGGCAGCCAGATCGATGTCTAAAAATATAAAATACCCTTCCCTGTCTTCTAACCGAACCCTCCCTTCTTTGGGAAGTGTCCCTTCCTCCTGGCTCCGCAGTGGCCTGGGTCTTATCCCTGGGTGGCTAGGGAAATCAGCTCCGTTCCCCGACCAAAATCCCCCCTCCGGTTCACCAGGTGCTGATTAGCTCGTTTGCTCTGTTCACACAGGTCTAAGGGGCGCCAGGCAGCCAGCTCCCCAGAAAATAAAACTTTTTCGCCCCGCCCGCGGCTCCAAATGGCCGTTTTATTTTTTTTTCCCTAACCGCGGGGCTCAGCCGCCTGTGCCAACCTCCACCGGCAGCCTCAAAACTCACGAATCTCCACCGTTCGGTCCACGCCGCCGATCCACGCAGATAGATGTCCCAAGCTTCTCACTCCACGCGTGCACAGCACAGACCCCCGGGCAGGACCCCGTCCACAATCCGCCTTGCTCTGGGAGCTTGCAGTGTGCGCCCTCTATTCTGTTTTATTTTGACTTTTTCTTGTCCTTGACTATTTTTAGAAACAAGGAACAAAGGTTCCTCACTTGTGAAAGAGATAAGTTTTTTTTTTGTTTGTTTGTTTTTTATAACTGAATTACCTTTTTTTACGTTTACTTTACAATTTCTTATTGACACTTTGATTAATAGGTAACCAAGTGTTGTTTCTCAAGAACCCATGACCCTATCTCATCATGACAAAATCTCCACTGACAAATCTTTTGACTTTGCCTTGCCAAGATTACATCCAAAATTTAGAAAAAATAAAATAAAAATTTTAGAACACCTTACACATCAAAGACATCTTTAATATTTTCCCAAGAGACTCTTGAAAATCACGAAAATTCATTGTTTCACTTTATAAAAGGAAATGTAACTAGAAATAGTCACATTTGTTTGACAAGCTCCATATTTCTTAAGTCAATCCTACTGTATGCTGTCTTAGTCTACCAGTGCTGCTAGAACAAACACCACAAATTGGTTGGCTTAAACAACAAGAATTCATTGTCCCACAGTTTACAGTCTCCAGGTTATGCTTTCTCCTGGAGTCTGTAGCATTCTGGTGCTTGCTTGATCTCTGCCTCTAACACATTGTACTTTCTCTGTCCTCTGGCTTCCACTTCTGGCTTCTATTTCCATGTCCAATTTCCTTTGTGTATAAGGACTTCAGCCATACTGGATTAAGGCCCACCCTCATTCAGTTTGGCTACACTGTAACTAAAAACATCTTCAAAGGTCCTATTTACAAATGGGTTTACATCCACTGGAATGGGATTCTTTTGTGGGAGACATGATTCAACTCCCAACTTACGGGAAGAATCAGAGATCCTGATTGTAGAGGTAAATGTTAATATAAATGTTTCAGAGATTGTACACTTTATGGGAAGGCCCTGGAAATTTGTCAATGCTTTCACTGTCCATATGTTTTTACCCTCAGAGAAACACTAATCAAACTCTTATGATATAGTTATGTACTCTATCCCAATAGAAAATTTCTCTCTTCTCCATTCTGATGTTATTGGTTACTAAAATAAATTTATCACAGTCATTCAATCTTTATCATCAAAGATAGTTTTTGTTTTACTCTGATGCTTACCTGAAAGCTCTTCTGTAAGCCAAAGAGCAGATTTTTGTTTTTTTACAAAGAAGGACAGTCTCACAGTCTTGTGGGAAGGACTGTACTAGGCACCTTCAACTATTGATTTCAAAGAATAATCTCTTGGGTATTGGCTTTCAAGGTGACATTGCTTAGATAATTTTCAGACCAAAACAGTAGACTGAGTCAGGATTTCCAGGATTCTTTTTTTAAAGTCAAGATGTAGATAACTCCCTTAAAGCAGACTACTGACCCAAGATCCAGCAGAACAAGAACTAAAGGTAAATATGTTGATTCCCAAAATCACAGGTGGCAAGAAAGGTCACTTCCTGGCAGGCCAAGAACTTTGAAAATCTTGAGAACCTTGAGAAAAAATTCTACCAAGTTTATAAATACTAGAGGTGAACTTTGGTGGAGAACATTTCTTGGGCTTGGTTTCCTGGCCTTGGGATAGCAAATGATACAGACTTTGAAAAGACCAATCCATGATTCTTTATGAAAATTTCTGGGCAGAAGTTACTTCTTTGGCCTTAGTAGTTACTCAATACTGCATGGCTCTAGATTTCCAGAGCAAACTCAAAATGGTTAAATATATTCTTGTTGTATGTAAATCATTAGGCCATATATAACATAAACAGCCTCTTTCGTGATCAAGAGCAATCTTGGGATTACTTGGGTGGGGGATAACTGGGTGTTCTTTCAGTGGTGTTGTGGACATTTTCTAATGGAACCTCTAAGGCTTACCTGATTTTATGGCATTGTAACCTGTGATGGTCTTTGAATGATTAGCTTATTTTACCCTCTGTGGAGATGGAATTTAAATAATAGAAAACAAATAGCAGTGCAAATGTTTCTTGTCTATAGTAGTACAAGTTATTATTTTTTTTTTTAAAGATTTTATTTATTTATTCATTTATCCCCCCCTTGCTGCTTGTGCTCGCTGGGTCAGCTAACCACGCCGTGCAGGCGGGCTTGCCTTCACCAGGAGGCCCCGGGAACCGAACCCGGGGCCTCCCATATGGTAAACAGGAGCCCTACCAATTGAGCCACAGCTGCTTCCCACAAATTATTTTTGACCATAGAAATACAAATGAATTTTGTCTGGTAAAAACAAAATTGATTTCCTTATAGAACCTACTAACATATTTTATTGCTCTATCGGTCATTAACCAGGTTTTCATATACTGGCATGTTCATTTCAGCATTCCCAATGGCCTATGTATGTCTGTCAAATTCTTCTTTGAGCCAGTTGTAATATCTTGTCAGTTCCCTCATCAATTAATGATGTAAATAAAACTTCTGACATGTGTTCATTAAAAAAAAAATCTCTAATTCTCATATCAGTATTGTGATGTTAGTAATTTTACCCATGTTTTAAAGGGGAAAGAGACTCATAAAAGTGTCTCAAATTCACACATTTATTAGTTATAGAGCTGGATTCAAATCTATGTCTCTGACTCCAAAGGCAGATCTATTCCCATGCATCTGCATTGCTTCTGGAACCCTGTTTCATTGCCTGAAACCTGAGCTGTTCTCTATCTGTTTTCCTTGGTCTGTCTGGTGGGTTCCTATTTATCATAGTGGCAGAGTGTTTTATGTTCTACTAGTGCCCAATAAAGATATGGGGGGAAAAAAAGAAAGAAAAAGAGATAAAGGTGAACTGTTCACTCACTCATTAGGGAAGTATTTACTAAGCACTAGGCCCTGGAATACAGAACTGACTGAACTAAACAGACATGATCCATGTTCTCATATATTTTTTTTCTGTTTTGCAAAACATTCCCTAGTTAATCCAATTTACATCTATCAAGGCTTGTTTTTGTGGACCCTGTAGTGGACACTGGGAATACTGAGATAAATCTGATATAATTCCTGCCTCTGAAAAGTTTATATCCCTATGAGGGAAAAAGACCAACTTTGAAGGAAGTTGAACAGCGTGCAATGGGTGCTCAGAGAGGCATCTAATCTAGACGGGGACGGTTTCCATGAGAAAATTATGTACACTCAAATCTCAAAGGTAGTTTTAGACACAGAGAATTTCTGCAAAGACCTAGAGGTGCGCGAGTATGAGGTTAATGGGTGTCAAGAATTTTGGTAGAGCTGTAGTATAATATGTAATGCAGAGAGTCCATAAAGATTAGACTAGAGAGAGGTAGAAACTAAATCACTGAGGACTTCATGCTCCGTGATAAGGATTTTGGACTATATCCAGAGGGTAATTGAAAGATAATGAGAGGTTTTTTCATAAGGGAATGATATGGTCAAATTGGTTTTCAGATTGATCACTCTAATGGCTGATAAGAAGAATGGATTGGAGGCCTAGAGGCTGAAGACAGAAAATAAAGCCATCACAGTAAACCAGGTAGCCCCAACTAAACCACAGACAGCAAGAATGTGGAAGAGTGTGCTGATTCAAGAAGTACTGTATGGTTGAAAGAGAAAGTCTAAGGTCATATATATTACTGGAAGGAAAGCTAGGAACTGTAACATGGGACTGTATGGAATAATGAAACTTCATGTAGAACACGAATATGGGTGATATTGCAATTGTAAGACTGTTTTTACAAAATATAAATACAAATGTACTAGAGAGAAGGAAAAAGAATAGCAGCTATGTATGACAGGGGAAATATAGAGAGATTGAGAGATGATGAGTTTTTTTTGTTGTTTACCATTATTATTGAAATAATGAAAGTGCTCTAAGAATGAGTGAAGTGATGAATGCACAAATATGTGATTACACTGAATACCATTGATTATACACTTTGGATGTATTTGTGCTTTATTAATATGTATCAATAAAAATAATTTGTTTAAAAAAAGTACTTTAGATGCACAATTGAGAGGGATTAGTCACCAAATGGAAATAGAGAGGACAGTAAAATGATTACTTCCAGAAAGTCTTGTTCCCCAAAGATTCATTATTAGATCCTGTATTGTTATAATCCACTGCCTTAAATTCAACTATTATCAGTATCTTAATAACCTCCAAATTTTCAAGCCAGATCTCCTGGAGAAGAAGCTAAATTTGGTTTGAGGCAAATTGAGTTTAAGATGCCTGAGAGAAAATTCAGGTAGAGATGTCCATCGACTTTACCTCTCCCCTGGAAGTAAGGGAGAGGTGGTAGTGGAAGCCATAGAAGTGAAAGAGATCATCCAAGGAAAATGTGATGAATAAGAAGGCTGACATAAAACCCTGAGAAACATCAAAAGAAGAAACTGAGAGGGGGAGGTTAAACATCTAAGAGAATGCCAAGAAAGCCCAAAGAGAAATTTCATATTAAGCAGCATCAAATGATCAGCAGACTGAAGAATGAAAAATGAAATTGAATATAGCTATGAGTATACCTGGTATACTTTGCCAGAAAAGATCCAGTGGAATGGAGTGAGAGAGGGAACTGAAGACAGATTGTGGTGGCAGAAGAGGAAGCCCAGGAAAGTGGCTACTTCATTATTATTAACAGAAGATGGTAGACAAGTTTTGAAATGGAGAGGAAGAGGTTGAAGATATAGGAAAGAAAGGGAAAATTCAGAATTACTTTACAAGGAAACAGGAGGGATAGAAATGGGAGTACTGGTGACAAATATTACATGGTGGCAGGTGGGAAAGCAAGATATAAAATCTTTTACTTTTGTAATTCTAATTTGGTATGTCGATCTGCATTTATCAGATACAGAAAATCTCCATATACTACACTTCATGACATTGTGACTTCAGATTAATACTGTTGGTGATTGACTTCTGTCCTTTGCTCAGACCCTGTTCAAAAATGACAGTGGACTAATCTTGTCGGGGTGAAGTTGGATATAGACGGGAAGGAAAGCAAGGCCTGAGCAGAGAAATGGAACGGAGCCATAAAGGACAGATTCTAGCATCCCTAGGTTTAGTCTTTGGAAGTCCCAGTCAGCCACAAAACTCAGAATCATCTTCATTAATATTTAAGCCAGGGAGGTAAACGTCTACACCAGGTGGCACCAATCCAAGAGGGCTAGATTTGAGTACTATATGCAGACTGCCCGTTGGCCAGCTGTTTAGGCAGCTATTTATTTAAACATCCCGATAATGCCACCCTGCATTTTATGCAACTTGTCTTTGAGCCCCACTTATTGTGTTATGAAGGGGGTATACTGTATACATTCATTCAGGATTGTAAAGACATAAGCCAAAGTAATTGGTGGATTATGTATTTTATTTTCTTTAAACTACTCTATATTCTACATATTTTAAAACAATTATTGGGGCTTTACTAATTAGAAAGAAAACAATATGTGCATACTTCACAAGATGTAAAAGAAGGGTGATACCTCATTTTTGAGTTAGGGAGAAGTTGCAGGTTGGCAGGTAAGGAACATAAGGGCAAAAGTGACTGAGTCTGAGTTAATGGTAAGGTTGTCCAGTTAGAAATCTTTTGTAGTCTGCTGAAGATGAGACTGGAGATCATGGGGAAAATTACATAAAAAGAAAGTGCTCAGAGTTACTAGATCTGAGTACAGACAGAAAAAAAGGACTTAGACCTGATAAAATCCACATTTATGTGGTAAGAACAAGAGAGGATTCAGGAAAGAACAGAGGGAAAAGGTAAGAAGAAAGGTAGAACAAGAACTACAATGTTTATACCAATGGAAAATGTGGTAGTTTGAAGCTGTATGTATCCCGGAAAAACCAGTTCTTAAATCAAATCCATTCCTGTGGGTGTAAACACATTGTAAATAGGATCTTTTGATGAGGCTACTTCAGTTAAGATGTGACTCACCTCATTCAGGATGGAATTTA
Organism: Tolypeutes matacus; assembly: GCA_026826555.1. NCBI lineage: Eukaryota > Metazoa > Chordata > Mammalia > Cingulata > Chlamyphoridae > Tolypeutes > Tolypeutes matacus. The sequence goes on along the minus strand of JAKSZT010054567.1, from coordinate 1,188,473 downwards.
ATCCTATTACTGGAATCCTTTATAATGGAATGAATACAAAGAGAAAAAGCCACAGAAGCAAGAAGTTGAAAGCAATGAAACCGGACAAGAAGAGAGAGACTAGCACACACTGCCATGTGCCTTGCCATGTGACAGAGGAACCAAGGATCACCAGCAGGTGGTCTTCAAGAAGAAAGCATTGCCTTGATTTGGATATTTTCAAGACCTCAAAACTGCAAGCTAATAAATTCCCTTTTGGTTAAACCAACCCATTTCATGGTAATTGCTTTGAGCAGACTAGGAAACTAAGACAGAAATCAAGAAAGAGAAAATGTAAATGAGAGGGGAGTATTAACAGAATCAAATATTGGAATGAAGATGGAGAAAGAGTCCCTAGTTGGTCAAGGAGCAAAAGAAATCTCTAAAGTAGATTCTGTAGAAAGATAAGATAAGAAGTCATATTACAAGGGATTCAGAATTGAAAAGGACGATAGCAGAGCAAGAAGAGGAAAAAGTGATCAGGATGGGTGAGAACTGGAGTAGACATGGAGAAGGCAGAAGGAAGGTGTAAAGTGGTAAGGTAGAGATTGTGACGGATGGTAAGTGTGAGATGCCTTAGAAGTCAGAAAAGTATTAACTGAGAATATGACTTAAGGAAACAGGGAAAAATGAGATTCAGAGAATTTGTAATCTTTAAGGTTGCTGTAGCATATATGTATGGCTTTGCAAATTTTCCCACAACACTTCCAGTTCTTTCTCTTTGAGTCAGCATTTCATTTCTTAGTAGTTACACAGCAAGCCTTGATATATAACTGTTTGTGAGCCAGGGAATTTTAAAGTTTGCTTAGACTTCTCTCCCAGGAAACTCTGAATAATTTGATCTGTGAACTGCTTGACCACTTTTCTATCAATAGATCCCTTGCATAATTACTGTGAAAATGTAACATCTGCCCTGCTGGGAAACACTGTGAATGTCTGGTCCTTGATTATCTGTCCTGAGTACTGCACTTCCCCACATAAGCCCTCTATTAAACACTCTCTTGCTCGCCAAGCTGGACTTGTCTGAGTCTTTCTTTGGTCTGACATATGCCCCTCAGTTTGGTGGGAAGCTGTCATCTTACACAGCTCCCTACTATACTCGAAACAGTTGGGGATGACCAGAACAGGAGATTCAGGGGCCAAGAGAATCTAGAGTGCTATTAAGGCATTTAAGTAGCCTTTAAAAAGAACTGTTCAAAACTTTAACAATATTTTAGAACTTGAGAAAGCTGATTGTAAATTCACATGAAATAAACATACTAGTAATAAAAGCCAGAATGTTTGGAGGGGGAAAAATGGGTAATGAAGAGGTGCTAGCCCTAACAGATCCTAAACAAAACAAAACAAAACAACAACAACAACAACAAAAAACTTTGACTGGAATAATTTAATGTGTGCTATTAGTCACTCAATAAACTAATGCATACAGGAATTTAACATATTTTTTTTTAATGTAGCATTTTTACTCAGTAGGAAAGAATGGAAAATTTGATAAATGGTATTGGGACAACACTAAGTTAAATTCTTACCTTACATCTTTATACCTAAATGAATTCTGATTGAATGAAATATTTATATTTTAAAATGAAATCATAATATTGATATTATTATAACACAAAGGATAAAAATCCATGAACCCATTCAGATAAAAATAAATAACTGAATAAACAAAGGGGGGAGGACAATTCTTCAACTTACTTTTTCCCGTATAGCCATTTGTTCCTTTTGAATTTTTCACTATATAGATATGTTAGTCGCTAAAAAATGTAATTAAAATAATAAAAGCAAATGATTTAGAATCAAGGCTGAGAAAGGAAGTATCACCTTTCATTGACCTAAAAACAACCTACTTCAAATGAGTGATTCTCCCCTCTCTGCTGATTTTTCCCTTGTATTCCCCTCTCCTGTTACACTTAGTTGTTTTGTTTGTAAATTTTTAAGAAAAATTATAAGCATACAAAGTATTCCATAATCATCATGGATTTTTACTCCAGTAATGAATGATAAAATGAGCTAAAATTTCATCTTTGTTAGTTCCTATAAGGTTTCCACTGTTGCCTTTAAAAAGTCTGAATTTTTAGTGCATACATTTCAAGTTTTATACCTAGACTAGAAGTTATAAAGAACTGGGTAGGGAAGTCTCAAGCAACAAGTAATGTGTCAGAATTCAGGAGAATATCTTAGCACTCCACAGGCGCTTTATCACTGTGGCACTCACAGCAGTTTCTGGGAAAGCAAAGAAAGTGAACAGGAAAAGAAAATGGTCTTAACACAGAAAAAAATACTAGGTTTTCACTACTGTCTGTGGGCAATGGCCACTCCAAGATGGGTCTTGTTGGAAAGTACCTTTCCTCCTTGGCTGCTACTAAGCAATAAGACAGCATTCCTATTAAAGTCTAAAAGATAAGGATAATTATGATATAAAACAAAGATAAATATCTATAAGAAAAAGCAAAATAATGAAAATTTATTCTGAAATTAAAAGGATCAGTTTTAGATCAAGGGAAACCCAAATACCTAAGAAATGTAACCTCTCTTAATACCTACTACAAGTTCAATGTAACACATTTTCCACTCATACTGATTTTTTTTTTTTTAATGCACTCATTAATATAATGTAATTATTGCCTTTCTATTCAGAAGAGAGAGCCAAAGTGACAAGAAAGCTCCTCTGAAGCTTCTTCTCTGGAATTTTAGAAGCCTAAATTGTCAATAACTTTGAAAAACAATACCATATTGATTTTAAGAAGCATATTTTTTCACATTTTGATAACTCTGAGATGAAGACAGATCTTATATAGTCAATGAGGTATCAGTTTGATTGGCAACATTTTAAAATTTTGATATGTAAAATAATGGAGCACCTTATAACTGATGGAATTTCTTGCCTCTCATTTTAAGTTATGATCTGGGGAAATTTTTACTGACTAAACCTCTAGATTTCAATAGTTGGAGATTTCAACACATAACTTTCAACACTGCATAGAACATCTAGACAGAGGCTCAAAGAGGAAATAGAAGACGTAAACAACACTATAAACCAACTGGTTCTAACATACATATAGAGAACATTTCACCCAGTAATAGTAGAGTACACATTCTTTTCATGTGCACATGTATCATTCTCCAGGATAGACCATATGTTAGGGCATAAGAAAAGGTCTCAATAAAGTTCAAATACTGAAATCATACCAAGTAACTTCTCTAACCACAATGGAGTGAAGCTAGAAATTAAAAACAGAAGGAAAACTGGAAAATTTACAAATATGTGGAAATTAAATAGCAGATTCTTAAACAACCAATGATTTAAAGAAGATTCTACAAGGTAAATTAGAAAATACTTAGAGATGGATGAAAATAAACATGCAATATACCAAAACTTACAGGAGGCTATGGAGGCAGTGTTAAGAGAGAAATATATAGTTATGAGTATTTATGTTAAAAAATAAGAAAGATCTCAAATAAATAGAAGTAAAGAGAATTATAAGAGAATATTATGAATAATTGTATGACATCAAATTAGATAATTTAGATGAAATAGAAAAATTCCTAGAAATACATAAGTTACCTAAATTGGCTCAAGAGGAAATAGGAGAGGAGTAGATGCTCAAGAGGTTGAGTGCCTGCTTCCCATGTAGGAGGTCCTGGGTTCAATTCCCAGTACCTCCAAAAAAAAAAAAGAAAGAAAAAAGGAAAAACCAAATCTCATTGGGGAGTGGATGTTACTCAATGGTTGAGTGCTTGCTTCCCATGTTTACGAGGTCCTGGGTTCAATATCCACTACCTCCTAAAAAAAAAAAAAAAAAAGAAGAAATAGAAGATTTCAACAGGTAAATAATAAATAGAGACTGATTAAATATACAAAAGTCCAGAACCAGAAGGCTTCACTGGTAAATTCTACCAAACATTCAAAGAAGAATTAATACCAATCCTTCTCAAGTTCATCCAAAGAATTCAAGGGGAGTGAACACTTCCAAATTCATTCTATGAGGCCAGCATTACTCTGATACCAGAGTCAGACAAACAAGAAAGACATAACAAGAAAGTTACAAATTTCCCTTATGAATATATATGCAATAATCCTTAACAAAATACTAGCAAACTGAATCCAACAACATATTAAAAAGATTATTCAAGTCACCATGTGGGATTTACTCCAGGAATGCAAGTGTGGTTCAACAAAAGAAACTCAATCAATATAATGCACCGTATAATTAGAGCAAAGGAAAAAAAACTACTTTATTTCAGCAGATGCAGAAAAGGCATTTGACAAAAATTCAGCATCCTTTCCTTATAAAAACTACTCAGAAAACTATGAATAGAATCTTTTTTTAAAAAAGATTTATTTATTTATCCTTCCCCCCACCTTGTGGTTTTGTACTCATTATCTGCTCTCTGTCCATTCGCTGTGTGTTCTGTGTCTGCTTGGCTTCTCTTTAGGCAGCACCGGGGACCGATCCTGGGACCTTCCAGAGTGGGAGAGAGGCGCTCAATCTCTTGCGCCACCTCAGCTTCCTGGTTGGCTGCGTCTCTCATGGTCTCTCCTCTGTGTCTCTTTTTGTTGTGCATCTTGCTGCGCCAGCTCTCTGCATGGGCCAGTACTCCTGCATGGGCCAGCACTCTGCTCAGGCCAGCTTGCCGTGCAGACCAGCTTGCCTTCACCAGGAAGCCCCAGGAATCAAACCCTGGACCTCCTATATGGTAGACGGGAGCCCAATCGCTTGAGCCACAACTGCTTCCCTGAATTGAATCTTAAAATGCAAAGTTCATTTATGAAAAACATGCAAATAACATCATACTCAATAGTGAAAATTTAAAGCTTTCCCCTTAACATCAAGAACAGACAAGGATGGTTTCATTACTACTATTCAATATTGTACAAGAAGTTCTAGCCAGAGCGTTTAGGGAAGAAAAAAAAATAAAACATATTCAAATTGGAAGGGTAGAAGTAAAATTACCTCTATTTGCAGATAGCAAAATCTTATATGTAAAAAAAATCCAAAGGAATCTACAAGAAAACTACCAGGGCTACTGAAGGATTTCAGTAAAGTGTCAGGGTATAAGATCAACATAGAAAAATTAATTGTGTTTACTAGCAATGACCAATCTTAAGAGGAAATTAAGAAAACAATTCCATTTGCAAAAGCATCTCAACATCTATTTTCCATTAAAAACTCTTCATAAACTAGGGATAGATACTCATTTAACCTGGGAAAAAGCATGGTACAACCCAAACAACAGCATTATGCTTAATAGGAAAAGCCTACACAAACATTCACATTAAAGCCAGGAATAAAAAAAGAAAAAAAAAAAAAAAAGAGTACTATCACCACTATTACTGCAGTCTGTTTTCTCTCTGTTCATATTGGATAATTTCTCTTGTTCATCTTCAAGTTCATTGACTCTTTGTCCTCTCCATTCTTCTCAAACACATGTTGAGTTTTTAAATTTGGTTATATATTTTTTCTGTTAAAAAATTCCATTTTGATCTTCTTTATATCTTCTATCTCATTTGCTTCAGGTGTGTTTATGATTGTTCACTAATACATTTTTTTTTTTTAAAGGAGGTATTGGGGATTGAATCTGGGATGTTGTACATGCAAAGCAGGCACTCAACCACTGAGCTACATATGCTCTGCATCACTGATACATTTTTAACTGTTTTAAATTCCTTGTCAGATAATTCCAACATTTGTGCCACTTGGTATTGATGTCTCTTGTCTTTTCTCATTCAGTATGAGAGTTTCTTGGTTCTTAGTAAGATGAATGATTTTTTAAATCTATTCTGGACATCCACAAGTCTTGTAAAATGAGAAATGTAGTAAGGTCTGTGGAATGCACCAATGTCAAATTTGATATTGTACCATAGTTTTTAAAATATATTATTATTGGGGGAAAATGGGTGTAGGGTACACAGACCTCTGTGTACTATTTGTGCAACTTCCTATGAACCTATAATTATTTCTAAATAAAGTTATTTAAGTTGCCAGTAAGAAAAAAAAAAAGACAAACTATATGAATGGGCTATTCACAGGAAAGGCTATTTGAGTTACCATAAACGTTTGAAAGCTTTGTATATAAAATAGTTTTAGTACAGGAAGAAGTGAACTTTTCACATTCACTGGGCACAAATAAAATTGCCAGCATCTGCAATCCCACATAATGATGCAGAAACCAAATAAAGGTGTGTTTAGATATGCTGAAACTGCTCCTGCTCTGATGCTGGTAACGATCCTTGGCTTGACATATTAGAATATTGATCAAATTTTAAAGTAAGTCTGAATGGTCCTTTCAATTTGAAACCAACCCAAAGTGCTGCAGATGGGATGTTTTTATTCTTTTCCAAATGGAGAATCAATTTTCCCACAATAAAATAATTCTTTTGTTTTCTCACAGCTTTCAATTAGGGAAAGTACTTATATTTGAGACAAAATTATTAAATATTTAAAACTGACCTCGAACAATGCTATATACAGCTGATTTTCATTATTCCAATTAACATTATGAGGAGAGGGTAAACTTAAAATATTATCTTAAATCAGGCTTGGTTTGGGTATTATTAAAAAGAGTTTTCTATAAGTGTTAGTCTGACCAAGAATACATTTTAAAATCATTTCTATAGGCCTAGATTTCCCCCACCCACTTGTATGCTATTTTAAAGAAATTAGAAAAATACAAACAGGCAAGAAAGAATATAACCTAAAATTTTGGCAACATAATTGTTACCACTGTTATATTTGCTTCATTCTTTTATTAAAGAAATACTACAGATAAATATAACAATTCTCTCCAAACCTTTGCCACTTCCTAAAAGGCAACCGATGTTATATATGGATCCATGACCAATATGGGGTAATGTTCTTTGTATTTCTTAAAATTATTAAATTTATACAAATGTTATCGCATGCTTCATAGTGCATTTTGCTTTTTCTCTTAATAATATATATTGCAATTTATCCACATAACTCTGTGTGGATTTTGTACCATCTTTCCAAATACTGTATAGTATTCTATCACAGAAATAATCACATTGTACTGACCCATCCCTCTGCTGATGGAGATTTATGTTATATCCAATTTGTGCAAACACAAACCACGATGCAGTGAACATAGTGATATATATCTCTTTGTGTACATTTATGAGTTCCTCTGAGGCCAATACACAAATATAATTGATTTTTCCATGTTTGTGTTTTAAAAGAAATTCTGTTACTCTAAGGTAATAAATATGTTGCATTTTATTTTAATCAAAGTTTTAGAATTTTGCTTTTTATTTTCTGGTCTCCAATCCATTTGGATTTTATTTTTGGATATATAGAGCTAAATTTTTTTTCTTATGTGAATCTCCTATCTACTGAATGATTTTGAGAGCACTATCATACGTAAAATTCTCATATCTCCTTGGACTTTTGTATATGGCTCCTCTATTTGTTTCTACTGATATATGTATCTATTAATGCATCAATGGCACATCATTTAAATGACTCCAGCTTTAAAGAATGTGATGCTATCTAGTAGAGCGGGTTTTCTATATATGTTTTATTTGTTCAAATTTATTTCAACTATTTGTGCTTCTTTACCTATATCTCAAATAAAATTTTGAATCAGTTTTTGAAGTTCCTTAAAAAATACTAACTAGTGAAAACTTTGAGTGGAAGTACACTAAACCTGGAGATTTGGGGGAGAACTCATAGTTTTATACCATATCTTTTCAGATATATTATTATTTCTCTACAGTTTTCAGTTGTTCTTTTGTACCCTTCAACATGTTTTATAACTTTATAATCAATAATCAACTTGTAGGCAATTGCTGTGTTTATTCTTAGGTATTTTATATCAACACATTTTCTAATGAACTATTCCTCATATAAAAGGTTATTTTTTTTTTCCAATTTTCTTTTTCTTACTTAATAATTGGCTAAGAGTTTGAGTATTATGTTGATAAGTCATGCTGATAGCAGATATCTTGTCCTAGATTGTAATGAGAATGCTGATTGAATATTATCAAAAAGTAAGATGTATGATACAGGTTTTTGATGACCAACTTTTTCTTTCCAGTAACATTGTGTCACCTTGGTATGAATTCTCTAATTTGGCATAAATTTGTGGCTTCTCCAGAAACCTTTCCTCCGACCATAATTTTCTATTCTAAAACCAATTATATTATGGGCAATAAGGTGTTAATTTCTTCTGAAAGTTTCCCACATTCACAATATTCATAGGATTTCTAATGTGTATGAATTCTCTGGTGTCTAACAAGATGTGACTTTTGGCTGAAAGCCTTGCCACATTCACTACAATGATAAGGCTTCTCACCTGTATGTTTTCTCATGTGTAGAGTAAGAGATGAGATTTGAGAGAATGCTTTTCCACATTTACTACAGTCAAATGGTTTCTCCCCTGTATGACCTCGTATATGTATAGTAAGAGATGAGCTTTGGGAGAAGGCCTTTCCACATTTATTACATTCATAGGGTTTCTCACCTGTATGACCTCTCATGTGCACAATAAGGGAAGTTCTTTGAGAGAAGGCTTTCCCACATTCATTACATACATAAGGTTTTTCACCTGTATGACTTCTCATATGTAAATTAAGTAATGAGCACTGAGAGAAGGCTTTCCCACATTTATCACATTCATAAGGCTTTTCCCCTGTGTGACTTCTCAGATGAAGAGTAAGGGAAGCAATTTGAGAGAAGGCTTTCCCACATTCATTACAATCATAAGGTTTCTCTCCAGTATGAACTTTCTGATGTGTAATAAAGTTCTGCTTTTGGCTGAAGGCTTTACCACATTCATTACATTCATAGGGTTTCTCTCCAGAATGAATTTTCTCATGAGCAATGAGATTTGATTTTTGGCTAAAGGCTTTACCACATTCCTTACATATATAGGGCTTTTCTCCAGTATGAATCCTCTGGTGTCTAACAAGATTTGACATCTGAATGAAAGCTTTCCCACATTCATTACATTCATAAGGTTTTTCTCTAGTATGAATTTTTTGGTGTGTAATGAAGTTTTTCTTGTGGCTGAAGGCTTTCCTACATTCCTTACATTCATAGGGTTTCTCACCGGTATGACTTCTCATATGTACAGTAAGGGCTGAGCTTTGAGAGAAGGCTTTTCCACACTCATTACATTCATAAGGTTTCTCACCTGTATGAATTCTCACATGTATAATAAGCATTGAAAACTGAGAGAAGGCTTTTCCACATTTATCACATTTATAAGGTTTTTCTCCTGTATGACTTCTCATGTGAAGAGCAAGGGATGCAATTCGAGGGAAGGCTTTACCACATTCATTACATGCATAAGGTTTCTCCCCAGTATGAACTTTCTGATGTGCAATGAGGCTTTGCTTCTGACTGAATGCTTTCCCACACTCATTACATTCATAAGGTTTCTCTCCAGTATGAATTTTTTCATGATCAATAAGATTTGATTTCTGGGTGAAGGATTTCTCACACTCCTTACATGCATAGGGTTTCTCCCCAGTATGAATTCTCTGATGTCTAATGAGATTTGACATTTTAATGAAAATTTTCCCACACTGATTACATTCATAAGATTGCTCCCTACTATGAATTTTATGATGTTTAACGAGTTTTTCCTTGTGGCTAAAGGCTTTCTTACATTTATTACATTCATAGGATTTCTCTCCAGTATGAATTCTTAGGTGTCTGATAAGGTCCAGTGTCTGACTAAAGCCTTTCCCACAATGATTACACTTAAATGGGGTTACTACAAGATGGGATGAACTGCAAAACGATTTCCCAGGATCATTATATTCACAATGTTGCTTTCTTACATAGCTTCTCTCATTATAATAACAGTCTAAATTATATTCTGAACACTTTCCAAATAAGTCATATTCATAGAGGTTGTGTCTGGAAGGAACAGAATTCAGAGGATATGTGTCTGCAAATTTCTTATGACATTCTTTGACTTTTTCCTCAGTGAGTGTTTTCTTGAATTTATCTTCAATTTGCCTCAAAAGTCTTTCCTGGTTTTTCTGATGTTCATCAATTCCCCATACTTCTCCTGAAACAGAATGCAAATAAATATCACTTGTAAATTTTTCCAATATAATAATATCAAGAAAAAAATTAAAATATACTATTATGGGGTGGATTCTTGATTTTTAGTCCTACTCTCCCATTATCTAACAAACTCCATGTGCATATAATTCCTGTCTCCTTGGCTTTGAGAACAACATTCCGGGAAAGGAAATATGCATAGAGGCAGATATTTATGAATACAAAAAGCGTTCACAGCATTTAAATGGGATCTGAAAGAAAACAGATAACTGTTAGGCAAATAAAATAGAGACTGTAGAATGCACAAAAAGAGTAATAAAGAAAAAAACAAAAACAGAGTTTTAAAAAGATTTATAAGAGACCGTTTTGCAGGACTTTCTTGAAATATGTTTTTATAAACTGACATGCGTAATTTTCTGGAAAATATAAATACCAAGACTGAGTCTAGAAGATGTAGCAATTCTATACAAATCAATTTCCATGAAAGAAACAGAAAAACATGAAAAGCAACCCCCTAAAAACAAAACAAAAAGAAAACCACTAGGCCAAGACAAATTCACAGGGGAATTCTAACATTTAAGAGACAACTCCAAGCTGTGCACAATGTTACAAAAGGAAATAAGAGAATTTCCAATGTTTTGCCTACAAAACAAACATAATATTAATACCAAAATCTGACCAAGATGACATACTACAAAAGCTGACTATATACCAATTTCATTTATGAATATTCAATGGAAAAATTCTATATAAATATCAAAAATAACCCAGAAGCACATTAAATATAAAATATATCATACCAGAGTAGATATCTTCCAGGAATACAAGTATGGTTCAATATTAGAAAATCTATTACTGTTAGAAAATATATTAAGTCAAAAGTAAAAAATCAAGTTATCATTTCCTTAGATATTGAAAAGGTGTCTGATAAAATTCAGCATCTATTTTCCATTAAAATTTTTTTCATAAAATAGAATTAGATAGATGCTTATTTAATCTGAGAAAAAGTTCAGTACAACCCAAACATCAGTATTATGCTTAATGGGAAAAAGCCAGCTTTCACATTAAAGTCAGGAATAAGAAAAAGATGAATACTATTGCCATTATTATTGGAGTGCTGGGTAGTATAACCACGTAAGAGAAGAGAACTAAAGGTATAAAAATTTTGAAAGGGAAGTTAAAATTAATGTTATTTGTCAACAATAAAATTGTTTACCTGCAAAATCAAGAGTAACCTGAAAAATTCAGTAGATTCACCACATGCAAATACACAGCTTTGATAACCTTCCTATATACAAATGACAACTATTTAGAAAATAGAAGACTATATTTACAATGCAACAAAAATATGAAAAATCTGGGAATGAATTTAAATAAGAAATAACCAAATGCGTAAGAAGAAAACTCTAAAATACTCAGGCATACACACGCAGATTTCAACAGATGGAAAGGCATATCACATCCTTGGAAAGGAAGATTCAACAACATAAAGCTGACAATTATCCATAAGCTAATCTGTCAATTTAAAGTTGTTTCAAGAAAAATGTGTGAAAGTAATAGCTTTGCCAGACTGAGAATGAAGTGAGGAAAAATTCCTGTGAAGCTTTCCTGTAAGCAGATAAAGTTAGAGACTTAGTTGTAGGTTATAAATATAGAAAAGAAGGTATAATGTTAAGCTCTTGGGTCATCTCAGTTACAGAAACAAAGAAAAAGTGAAACACAATGTAAGAAAAGATGCTAAGGAAGAAGGTAAGACCACGTCATCAAGGTATTATCCAAGAAGTGAAAGAGAATTACAAGGGCAAGATCAAAACAGCAAATGTAACAGAAAAGACTTCATGGTTTAAGATGGCAGAATAAAGAAGTCTCTTTTCCTCTCTACAAACTAAAAGAATAAAAAGTCATTCTTTATTCAATGATCACAGGAGGTAGCTGTAACCCCAATTATAATAAATAAATCAACATTGACAGACACATTGAAGAATGGAACAGGAAACAAAAAATTCCAAGAGAAATGTTGATCTAGGGCAGAGCAAGCAGTTGACAGCATCAAGATAGGTATCACACTTTAAGGGGTTAATTAACCCATTGTTACAACAAAAAAAATTTGGGAGGATAGACAGGAGACTTGAAAGATACCAATATATGTCATAGAAGACAAGACTGAGCAAGGAAAAACTCTAACATATTATATTTTTAGGAAAAAGTCTGTTGGGGTGAGGGTGAGAGATTCTGAGTTATAAAAGACTTGCAGTTGCCTTTTTTTTTTGGATAGGAAGAAATAAACCCTAAACATAGTCATATACATACACACCTATAAAATAAATGGCTTCAATATGAACTAGAGAGATATTTCTACAGGTCAATGATTGGCAAACTTTTTCTTAAAGGGCCAGGTAATAAATATTTTAGGCTTTGCGGACCATACAGACTCAGCTGGAACTATTCAACTGTGCCACTTTAATATGAAAGTGGCCATAGTCAATAAGTAAATGAATGGGCATGCCTGCATTCCATGATTTGCTAACCCGTTTTAGATCACAGCACTTCTTTTTCCTCCCAAACAGTATCCTTCTGAAAATAGTAAGCCAAAGAATAACTATCCACGTTTAAAAATGAGTAATAAAGAAGGCACTGGAATCAGATCTACAAAAAAACTATTATAAAAATATGAAAAAAGAAATATAACATAAAGAAAGCAGACCAAAAATCACAAGCTAGAAAAACTGACACAGCAGATGAAAATCTTGACTAAATGAACTGACATGAATTCAAAACACTTAATGAAAAAAGCATCTATAAATCAAGAGCTCAAAATAGAAAATAAATACATGAAGAAGAAACAATGATAAAACAGAAAGGGATAAAAAAATGAACTGACAGAACCAAGGAAAACTACCATAAAAAAATGAACACTATGGAAGCAGCCATAAATGAGACCAGATAGGACAGTTACTTTTTAAATTATAGTAAGGCAATTTAACATTGTAAAGCAATGAAATAATGGATAAAACAGAAACTTGGATGCATCACAGGGCTCACAGGAATTAGCAGAAACCTCCAAGAATACCCAAGTATTTTCTATCCATACACCTCTCAACCTTCCCATTTCCCCCAAATGAACAGATTAAAAAAACCAAACAACTGTTAGCTAAAACCAAAGCTGGGAGAGAGAACTAGTAAGCAAGCTGGAGGAGTACCCATGTAAACAAAAGCCCTGCTAACGAAGCATAAGCCTCAAGCCATCATTAAGGAAGAGGAGCTCAACAGAGGCTCCTAAAAAAGCCAGACCTTCACTTGGTAGTGCACCTCCAGAATCACATGCAAATTATCTTCAGAAGAAAGCAACCCCAACTTAGGACAAGAAGATTATCACAAATTAGGGAAAAAATTGAATTCACAATCAGCAATCATCAAGCACATGAGGAAGCAAGTATGATAAGTGAGGGCCAGCAAAAACAAGAAATAATAAATTTACATCTAAGGACTTAAAATATTGGAACTGTCAGATACAGACTACAGAAGAACAACATATAATATGTTTAAGAAGCAAAGGACTGAAACAAAAAGCTGAACAAGCCACAAGAAATTATTGGGAATGGCCAGAAAGATTTGAAAAAAAAAACAGAAAAGAACAGAAATTTCTAGAAATACAACTACTGAATTTTTTTAAGTGGTTGAGTTAAAAAGATGAATAAATACAGTTGCAGAGAGAATTGGTACACTTGAAGATGGATTTAAAGTAACTACTGAGAAGGAAGCACAGAGAGACAGATAAAAAATAGCTAAAGAAATGAGAGGGTCTAGCCTATCTAACAAGAATCCCAAAAGGAGAGTGTAGATAAAGTAGAAAGGGGGCAATATCTGATGAGATACTGGCTGAGAATTTTGCAGAACTAATGGAAGACATAAACAAGAAGAGAATACTATGAACAATTTTATACCAACAAATCTGAAAACACAGATGAAACAAATTGTTAAATATTTCAGAGGACTGTGGAACATCAATATGTGGTACATTTTTACAGACACAGATAAAATTTAAATATTTATGGAAATAACTTTGTTCAATGCTAGGAAAATTAATTTGAGTACCTTGATTAAATGGGATAATTTTCTGGAAAATACATCCTATTATTAAAAACTAATGCCTAGGGGGGCGGATGTGGCTCAAATGGTTGGGCATCCGTCTCCCATATGGAAGGACCTGGGTTCGATCCCTGGGACCTCCCCGTAAAAAACAACAACAACAACAACAACAACAACAAACTAATGCCTAAAGGTTCTGAATAAAACAGTTATAAAAGGAACAGTGAGGAGTGGCTGTGGCTCAAGTAGTTCAGCGCCTGCTCCCCACATGGGAGGTCCCGGGTTCAGTCCTGGGTGCCTCTTAAAAACAAAAACAAACAACAAGCAAACAAACAAAAAAGCAACTCAGGGGAGCCAATGTGGCTCAGTGGTTGAGGGCTGGCTTCCTACATAGGAGGTCCTGGGTTCAATCCCCAGCCCCAGTACCTTAAAAAAAAAAAAAAGGAACAATGAAACGAAGCTTCCCTCAAAAATACTACCAAATCATCACTGCTATAAAAATGTTCTTGAATATAAAGAAAAGCTTCCAAATTCTATTCATGAAACCAACATAATTTTGACATCAAAGGCAGAAAAATTTGAAACAATTATTTAGGTTCATAGCAGAAATGTGAGAATGAGTCATTGTTAAGGAATATATAAACATAATTTACTCATATACATAAAAGGAAAAAACCATATGATAATCTCCCTATAAGAACATACTGTTATTTTCATTAAGTGAACATTAAGAAAAGTCAAGGTGGCAAAAAGCACTTCAAAGAGGAATGACTAATTGGGAAAAAATAATGGAAAAACATATGAAAGATAAAGGGCTAATCACCTCCATACAAATTAAAACTCAACAAAATAAAAGGGCAAAAAAAAAGAATTCAACAACCAAAAAGAAATATAGATTTTAAAGATATGAAAAGGGAAGCGGCTGCGGCTCAATCAGTAGGGCTCCCGTTTACCATATGGGAGGCCCCGGGTTCGGTTCCCGGGGCCTCCTGGTGAAGGCAAGCCCGCTTGCGCGGCGTGGTTAGCTGACCCAGCGAGCACAAGCAGCAAGGGGGGGATAAATGAATAAATAAATAAAATCTTAAAAAAAATAAAATAAAATAAAGGTATGAAAAGATGCTTGCCCTCACTCACAATGAAGGAAATGCAAATTCAAACTACAATAACCAATATTCACTTATAGGCTTGGCAAAAAAATTTTTTAAATGTTAACAGTCTATGTAAGCAGAAACTGTAAAAAAATATAAATTGTTACAATCTCCTTAGAAGGCAAAAAAGACTTGATAATGTCTATCAAATTAGAACTATATCTACTCTCTGTTTGGAATTGAAATGGGAGCTATTCCAATTCTATATCTTCTAACTATATATATATATATACACATACATGTACATATGTAATATGTGTGTTTATACATATATGTGTATATCTGTACATAATATACATGTCTCACACACAAACATATACATGAAAAATGCAGAAGAAAATAGGAGCTAACTGAAACACAGCATCAACTTTCAAACTTTTATTGAAGTAAAAGAGTGATGGCCATTACTGAAGTATGAGAGCAAAATCTAAATATACAATGGGAAGTGTTACTATGGGTATAAAATACAATACTAAGACATTTACAAGGAAGGAAGAGGAGAAAACAGAAATAAAGGACAATAAATGTCAGCAGGTTTATTTGAACAACTAACTTCAAATCCATGAATGTCTGAATGCAAAATGAAATAATCTTATGTAAAAAAGTAAGCAAAAAGACTGAAAATGCTTATAACAGAATGAATATCAAAGTAAGGCTGGGAATGAATTAGGAAAAGTTTGTAACTAACATACAGGTAGAAAGCCAACCAGTGTAAGTTCTGAGGAAAGAAATTAGGAACAGTATTTAGAAATAACATCTTAGGTTTATAAAGACTTCACACCAATTGTCACTAGTGGCTCCCTCTTACTGACCTGGACAGTGTCTCCTTAACGCTTTTTCTTCTACCACCCATGGTTCTTCTTCTTGCTCCAACTTGAAAATTACATCAGGTTTGGTGAATGGACAGCCTGTCAAAGGGAAGTGACTTAAGATTTGGGGATCAATACTTGGGACAAAGAACCACCTGACTGGCCCCAGGGAAATCAGGCTTTCGGAAAGATGAGAAAAGTGTGGCTTCTGGGGATGCTGCCCTCTGAAACATAATTAAGAATGACCCTTCATGAGCAAAGGTATCTCAAGGCTAAACTCACTCTAATATTTAAAGATTCTACACATTTCAGAAATATTGGAAAAGTTACCTGAGAAACTGTGCTTACCCACTGTAATTAAGTTGTTATAGTTTTCTAGCATCACATTCCGGTACAGGTTCCTCTGAGCAGGATCCAATTGCTGCCACTCCTCCTGGGTGAAGTCAATAGCCACATCTTTGAATGTCACTGCTCCCTGTAACAACATACTCCCACTCAATCTTAAGCCATCCATCTTATGTAATATGGACAAAACATACTGAACCTTCTTCTGAAATACTCAGAAGTAAAAAACTTCACCTAGTTTTATTTTCTGAGAGAAAACATAGTAGTAACATCCTGTCAGTTTATGTTCGTTCATTTACTTAGCTGTCACATATCATTAATCACTACCTTGATCAAAGAGGAGATCTTGGGCACAATTTATACTGAATGAAAAAAAAAAAAAAAAAAACAGAAAAATAAAATTTATTCAAGTGGTTGGAGGTGTAACTAGGTGCCTGTGATGGAGGTAGGAAAAAAGGAAAGCAGGATTTGGTTGAAAGCAGAAGCAAGGAGAGTATGTAAAATTTGAGGTATAGTAGGCTATCCAGCTGGAGATACCCACTGATTTTGTAGTTGGACATAATGTTCATAAGGACAGGAGAAACCTATAATGGCAGTGAGGATTTATTGATCATCAGCCTATAGCAGGTATCTGTAGCCATGAAAACAGAATCTAACTGCTGAAAGAGCTTGTGTAGATTGAAAAGAAAAGAGGACCACAAACAGAATTCTATAGACATGAACAAACAAACAAATATTCCCTGATAAAGATTTTTTAATGGTAAGAACTAGAATTAGAACCAGAACTATGAGAAAACATAGAGGGTGATATCAGCAAGATGGAGATGGCTGAGTGAGATGTTCCAGGGATCTGCACCCCTACTGAATTTTTGAACAAGCAAAAACTGGCAGACTATCCTTGCCAGAGCTCAGGAGAAGAGTCAAAGGGTTGCAGTAACAAGTGAATGCTGAATCAAGAGAAAGGCAACATTAACACAGTAGGAAAAGCTTCTGGTGCCTTTGCTGGACCTTTCCATACCCCTTTCCCAGCTTGGTGTAGAGCCAACCCATATTCCAGTGAGGGTCCCTGATCCTGGTTCTGGAGGGAGCAGAATAACACTTATGCACATATCTGGGTGCATGTATGTCTATCAGCCTATCTGGTGGCAGCCTGAAGAACTTACCCAGGACACTTGTGTCTGTCTTGCAGGTCCTAAAATATCCTCTGGGCATAAAAGCAGCTTGTAGGGCAGTTAAAATGTTGTAAGAAAACAAACTGTAACTGCCTGGAGCAGTTTATTGACTTTAAGGCAGGGGTTCTTAACCAGGGCTCCGTGAGCTTCAATTGAAATTCAAAAAAACATTATTCTTGCGAGGACATATTGGTGCAGGTGTGATGTATTTATTAAATAATACACAGTATAGTGTGGACTTAGTAAGGGATCCATGGTTTTCACCTGAATGGCAAAAGGCTCCATGGAAAAAAAAGGTTAAGAACCCCTGCTTTAAGGCATACAATATAGCACCTGGGACCAGGAGTAAAGACAGAATTTCCTGTGGAAATGATGTTTAGAGGGTTCATATAAATGGGAGGATTCACAAGGACATATGTGCATGCACAGGACAAGAGATATGCTCAGAAAAGACCAGAAGGGACCTGAAGCTTTCCCCTCAGGCTGTTCTTTAGGCTCTGTAAAGCTAAGTGCTGTAGGAGTGTACATGCAAACAGCTAACCTGCAAAGACTGGAAAATGTGAGGGTTTTTCTTTTTCTTTTTGGTTAGCTCCTGCCATTCAAAGACATCTCTGTCATAACACTAGCTGGATACAGTAAGAACAGGTACCTCAATGAGTCAATCCCAGTGGTAACATAATGAAATATTCAAATGTCCACATTGCAGCAAAATATTATGAGGCAAACAAACAGGAAATAATGGCCTATATTCGAGGGAATGAAATAAAACAAGACATTATCAATAAGGAAGCCCTAAATTTCAACATACCAGAGAAACTTAAAAAAAAAAAACAAAAAAAAAAAAACTGTCTTAAACATGCTGAGGAGCTAACTAAACACAAAGAATTAAAGGAAATTAAGAAAATGATATAGAAGCAAAATGTGAATTTCAATAAAGAGATAAGAAATGTAAAAGGAATACTAGAGCTGAAAACCACAATAATTAAAATTAAAACTTACTTAAAGGGGTTCAATAACAGATTAGACTTGGCAGAAGCATCAGTGGACTTGAAGATAGAACAAATGAAATTATCCATTCTGAGGAACAGAAAGAAAAAAGAATAAAGAAAGGTGAGCAGAACTTAACACACCTGTAGGACACCATTAAGAATACCAGTATATAAATTATGGGAGTCCAGAAGGAATAGATAGAAATGAGCAGAAAGACTATCTGAAGAAATAATGGGTGAAAATTTCCCAAATTTAATGAAAGACATGACTATAAATATGAAAGAAGCTCAACAAAGTCCAAACAGGTAAACTCAAAGAGGTCCACACTGAGACATATTATAATCTAACTGTCAAATAGAAAAGACAAGGAAAGAATCCTGGAAGTAGCAAGAGAGAAGCAAATCATCACATAAAAGGGAGCCTCAATAAGATTAAGTGCTGATTTCTCAACAGAAACAATGGAGGAGAGAATGCAGTGAGATGACATATTTAAAGAGCTGATAGAAAAAAATTTCCAACCAAGAATTCTATACCTGGCAAAACTGTCCTTCAAAAATGAATGAGAAGACGGTGCCCGGACCCTCCCTGACCCGCCGGGGGACACGGGCGGGAGCTCGGCCGGTCGGGCGCACAACGGGTCTGGGGGCTCCGATAACGCGCCGCGGCGGGTCCCTCACGCCACTGACCCAGCAGAAGCTGCCGGCGACTAGGAGGCAGCGTCTCAGCCTCCAGAACCACAGCGGCAGCGACGCGGAGGAAGTGAGCACAGGCGGGGCGGGAGCGCGACCCAGGGAAGCCACAGCCTAGGGGAGCCCGGAGCCGCCAGGGCACCGCCAGCTTGGTGCACTGCCTAAGCTGAAATGAGTGGCTTTCATTTCTTCCCTATTCCCAGCTGATGGGCATGCAGAGTATTTCTTCTACTTTTGCTACTTCTACTTTTTGCACTTAGCAGAGAATAACATTACATGCGCCTTTGTAGATATGCCCTAATTTTTCTTAAGGAGCGGTAAATGCATAATAAAATAGTTGGTTCTAATGAAAAAAAAAAAATGAATGAGAGGGAAGTGGATATGGCTTAAGAGATTGAGCTCCTGCCTACCAAATGGGAGGTCCTGGGTTCAGTTCCCGGTGCCTCCTAGAGATATGCAAGACAGCCAGCTGGTGCGACAGGGTGGCGCAGCAAGATGACGCAATAAGATGATGCAGCAAGGAGACACAAAAAGGAAACACAATGAGAGACACAACAAAGCAGGGAATGGAGGTGGCTCAAGGGATTGAGTGCCTCTCTCCCACATGGGAGGTCCCAGTTTCAGTTCCCAGTGCCTCCTAAAGAGAAGATGAGCAGACACAGAGAGGACACAGAGAATGGACACAGAGAGCAGACAGTGAGTGCAAACAAAGGGAGGGGATAAATAAAAACAAATCTTTTTAAAAAATGAGTGAGAGATTAAGACATTCCTAGATAAACAAAGGCTGAGAGAGTTAATCACCACTAGACCTGCCCTATAAGAAATGTTAAAAGGATTTCTTCAGGTTGGAAGGAAAGGATACCATATAAGGAGTTCAAAGTCATAAGAAGAAATAAAAATCTCTAGTAAAGATGACTACATGGGAAATATAAATGTCAGTACTATTGTATTTTTGGTTTGTAACTCCACTATGGTTTTGAACATACAATGTATAAAGGTGAAATCAGTTTCAAGAGCAACATGAAGGAAAGGGGATGGAGGGATACAGAATTATAGTGTGTATGCTATTGAAGTTAAGTTGGTATCAGATGAAATGAGACTTAGGATGTTAAATTTAAGCCCTATGGTAACAAAAAGAAAATATCTGAAAAATGCGGTTAGAAGTAAATGAGAAGGGAATCTAAATAGTTCAGTACAAAAGCAAATAAATACAAAATGAGGCCAGAATGCTGTTAAAAAATACCAAACGGGGGGGCAGATGTGGCTCAAATGGTTGGCCGTCCATCTCCTATATGGAAGGACCTGGGTTTGATCCCTGGGACCTCCCGGTAAAATGAAGAAAAATATAGAAGGTGTGCAGGCATGCCAGGCCCTGCCGAGCCATATAGCAATTTGATGACGTAACAGGGAAGAGACACAAGGGAGACCCAAGACGAGATACGCCAAAAAAAAACCAGAATTGAGGTGGCGCAGGTGGCAGAACGCCTCTCTCCCATATCAGAGGTCCCCAGGATTGAGTCCTGGTGAAGACAGGAGGAGAAGGATGAGAAGGGCAGGAAAGAGATAAAGAGAATTGCCCAGAGAATGGACACAAAACAGCAAAACAGGGGGAAAGGGGAGTTAAAATGGATAAAGTAAACAAATAAATAAATAAATAAACCTTAAAAAAAAAAAAAAAAACCAAACAGCATAATGGCAGAAGTTCTGCATTATCAGCCATTACTTTTTTAAAAATAAGCAATATGATTTATTCAATTACTTTGGAAATAATACTCCCCAAATAAAGCCTGAACACAAAAGATACATAAAAATGGACAAACAATATTTTAAAATAATATTTTTAAAGCTCAGTTGTAGTTTCCCCCTTCATATCAACAATGCTTTCAGCTAGAATTAAGTTGCAATCCATACTGAATCATGTTAAGGCAGATCATCAATTTGTGGTTGCATGTGTAATTATTCCTAGGACAATAATCTTGCTGGAGTTGAGTGATTCTCTCAGTAGTTTGGTCAGTTGGCCCAGAAGGGGCAGTCTTGGCATTGGTGGAGGAGAGTAGTTACTTTTTATATATACTGTTTATAAGAGGCTCACCTTAAATCCAAAGACAAAAATTGGTTGAAAGTAAAAGAATGGAAAAAAATATTCCATGCAGACTGACCAAAAGAGAACTGGGTTAGCTATACTAATATCAGACAAAATAGACTTTAAGTCAAAACCATAGCAAGAGATAAAGAAAGGCTATATATTGACAAAAGGGTCAATTTATCACGAAGATATAACAATTATAAACATATATACATCTAAAAACAGAGCCTCAGAAACATACAAAGCAAACAATGACAGATTTGAAGGAAGAAATAGATGGTTCTACTTTAATATTAGGAGACTTCAGTACACCATTTTCAATAATGGATAGAATATATAGAAAGAATATCAATTAGGAAACGAAAGAGAGGACTTAAACAACTATAGCTTATATATATATAAAACATTTCCACCAACAACTGCAGAATACACAACCTTCTCAAGTGTACATGGATCATTCGCATGGATAGACCATATGTTATAGCACAAGAAATTTGTAAAAGCTGAAATCATACAAAGTATCTTCTCTAACCACAATGGAATGAAGCTAGGAATAACAAAGGGAGAAGTGGAAATTTCACAAATATGTGGAAATTAAACAATACACTCTTAAACAACCAATAGGCCAAAGAAAAAAATAACAAAGGACATTAGAAAATATCTCGAGACAAATGAAAACAGAAACACAAAATACAGGATGCAGCAAAGTTAGTGTTCAGAAGGAAATTTATAGCTGTAATGCTTACATAAGAAAAGAAGATCTTGAATCAGTAATCTAAACTCATATCTGTAGGAACTAGAAAAAGAAGAGAAAATTTAAGCCCAAAATGAGCAGAAGGAAGTAATAAAGATCAGAGCATAGATTAATGAAATAGAAGAGAAAAACAATAAACTAAATGAACCCAAAAGTTGGTTCTTTGAAAAGATCAATGAAACTGACAAACTTTAGCTATACAGACAAAGAAGAGAGAAGACACAAATAACTAAAAGAGAAATGAAAGGGGGACATTAATACTGACAGTATAGATATAACAAGAATTTTAAGAGAATACTATAAACAATTGTATGCCAACAAATTAGATGACCTAGATGAAATGGAAAAATTCCTAGAAACTCATAAATTACATAAACAGACTTAAGAAGAAACAGAGGATCTCAACAATCCAGTAACAAATACAGTTCAAATCAGTAATCAAAAAGCTTCCAACAAAGAAATGCCCAGAACCAGATGGATTCAGTGGTGAATTTTACCAAACATTCAAAGAAGAATAACACCAATCCTTCTTAAACTCTTCCAAAAAAACCAAAAGGGAGGAAACACTAATTCTATGAGGCCAGCAACACTCTAAAAAAAAAAATTAGAATAAGATAATAGAAGAAAATTACAGACTAATACCTTATGAATATAATGCAAAAATCTTCATCAAAAGTTTAGCAAACCCAATACAACAGTACATTAAAAGGCTTATAAACATGATCAAGTGGGATTTATCCCTGGAATCAAAGGATAGGTGCAAAATAAGAAAAATCAATAAATGTAACACACCATATTAATAGAATGAAGCAAAAATAAATCATATGATCATCTCATGGAGACAGAAAAGGCATTTCAAAAAATCCAGTAGGCTTTCATGATACACACACACACACAAACTAGGAAAAGGAGGGAACTTCATCAGCATATTAAATCCTATAGTACACATTACACTCAGGGTGAAAGACTGAAATCTTTCCCCTAAGATCAGGAAGAAGACAAGGATGTCTGCTTTTACCACTGGTATTTAACATAGTACAGCAAGTTTGAGCCAGAGCAATTAGGCAAGAAAAAGAATTACCAAATTGGAAATGAAAAAGTAAAACTATCTGTATTCACAGATAACATGATCCTATACAGAGAAAATACCAAAGAATTTTAAATAAATTTACTAGAGCTAATAAATGATTCCAACAAAGTAATAGAATATGTATTAGTCAGGAGTCCCTAGGGAAACTGAACTGACAGGTGATATCTGTATGATGAGATTTTTGTAAGTATTGTCTCATGCAACTGTGGGGATGGGCAAGTCCAAATTCTGTAGGACAGGTTTCAAGCTCAGAATGTCAACAAAAATTTTTGACGAATTCCCCAGGAGAAGCTGGCTGGGTGAAATAGAGATGGAAATTCTTCTGACTGCTGAAATCATCACTTCTCCTATTAAACACTCTAACTGATTAGATGAAATGTTCTCATTGCTAAAGGCAATCTCCTCAGTTGATTGTAGATGTAATCAGCCATAGACGCAATCATCTTACTGATTATTTAAGTCAACAAAATGCCCTCACAGTAACAGTCAGGCCAGTGCTTGCTTGACCAAACAACTGGACACCAAAACCTGGCCAAGTTGACACATGAACTTAACCATCACATGAACTAAAGGTAAACATATACCAATCAGTTGTGTGTCTATACACAATCTCAAAAGGAAGTCAAGAAAACAATTCCATTTATAATAGCACCTAAATGAATAAAATATCTAAGGATAAATTTAACCAAGGATGCAAAAGACTTGTATATGGAAAACTACAAAATATTGTGGAAGAAATTCAAGAAGACCTCAATATATGTAAGACATCCTGTTTTAATGAATTGGAAGACTTAATGTTGTTAAGATGTCAATATCACCCAAAGTGATTTATAGATTCAATACAAACCTGATCAGAATCTTGGCAGAAATGGAAAAGCTAATCATCAAATTCACACTGAATTGAAAGTGGCTCCCCAAAGCCAAAACAATCTTAAAGAACAAAATTGGAGAACTCATACTTCCCAATCTCAAAGCTTATTACAAAGCTACTGTAATCAACATAGTGTGGTACTGGCATAAGGACAGACATATAGACCATGGAATGGAATTGAGAGTTCAGAAAAATACCCACACATCTATGGCCAAAAGAGTATTGATATGGGTGTAAAGTCTACTCAATGAGGAAACAAATTGTCTCATCAACAAATGGTGCTGGGAAAACCAGATATCCATATGTGAAAAAAAAAAAAAGAAAGTGGACCTGTACTTAACACCATATACAAAATTTAACTTGAAATGGATTATTATCCTAAGCATAAGAGCTAAACCTATAAAACTCTTAAAAGAAAACAGGGGAATATCTTCAGGAGCTTTCAGTAAAGGATTCTTATATTTTACATTTAAAGCATGAGTAACAACATAAAAAATAGATAAATTGGACTTCATCAAAATTAAAAATTTTTGTGCATCAAGGAAGTGAAAAGACAACCTACAGAATGGGAGAAAATACTTGGAAACCATAAATCCAATATCCAGACTATATAAAGAACTACTACAAAGCAACAACATCAGCAACAACAACAAAACAATCCAATTTAAAATGGGCAAATGACTTGAATAAATACATCTCCATAGAAGATATACAAATGGCTAATAAGCACATAAAAATATGCTTAATACCATTAACCATTAGGGAAATCAAAATCACAATGAGATACCATTTAGCACCCACCGGGATGGCTATTACTAAAATAAAAGAAAATAACAAGTGTTGGTGGGAATGTAAAATGATGCAGCTGCTATGGAAAACAGTTTGGTGGTTCCTCAGAAAGTTAAATATAGAATTATCATATGACCCAGCAATTCCACTTCTAGATATATTCCCAAAAGAATTGAAAGCATACACTTGAACAGATATTTTTATACCTATGTTCACAGCAGCATTATTCACAATAGCCAAAAGGTTGTAAACAACTTAAGTGTCCATCAACAGATGAATGGATAAATGAAATGTGGTACATACACCCAATGGACTATAATTCAGCAGTAAAGGGGAATGAAGTTCTGATACCTGCTACAACTTGGATGAACCTTAAAGACCTCATGTTGAATGAAATAAGCCAGGCACAAAAGGAGATGTATTGTATGAGTCCACTTATATGAAATCCTAGGATATGCAAACTCATAGAGACAGAAAGTAGATTACAGATTGCCAGGGGCTGGTAGGGGAGTATGGGGAGTTGCTTAATGGGTATAGTTTCTTTTCAGAGTGTTGAGAAATTTTGGTAATGAATGGTGGTGAGGGTATCACAACATTGTGAATATATTTAATACCACTAAATTATATTCTTGGTTAAGTGGTTTAAATGGGAAATTTTATTTTGTAAATATATTACCACAATACAAAAATAAAAAATGAAAGGTACAGAATGAGTTTCATAAATGTGATGCTGGTGACAAATATTTTTAAGCAATGTGATTTGAATATAAAAATCTAACTCACCCTTCTTAATTAAACATTTGAACACCGAATATAAATATAAAGAAAAAAAAATCTTCAATGGCACTGTAAATAAATGGAGCTATCTATTATTCCTACCCTTTGAAGCATTTCTATCAGAATTGGGGTTATTGAAATAGAAGGAATCACCAAGAGCTAATTCACAATGTTTCTAGGAATTTATCTAGGTTATAAAAGGAGTTTATGAAGATCAACATCCACTAACACTAAATGGGTTCAGCATAGATTGTGGGACTGATGGGAAATCCTCACTTGGAATCCTTTCCCACTGAAGGTCAAGATGACAAAAGGAAAGTGCCAGGGCAAAAAACCCCTGAAATTCAGGGGGTTGCTGGGACTTCCACTTAACTTGGAGGAAGTCCAAAACAAGCCTGAACAAATCACATGTCCAAGGAAGCTGAGGAGAAAACCTGATGTGGAAAGCTGATTTCAGCATAGTGCCTTAACTGATCACTGTGAAAGACATGAGCACAAAAGATGTGTTCATGCTGGTTCTGCCTCAGTCCCAGATCTCAGGAAACTGTAGTTTGCTCAAGAAGTCAGATAACTAAACTATTAAATGAATAACAATAATCAATGCCATAGTCCTGCTGCTGCAGCAGCCACTGAAGAGCAGCAACCATGACTCTTTGCTAGCCCATGGCCGTGAGCCTCAACAAGGGTCATAAAATGACCAAGAATGTGAGAAAGCCAATGCAACATTGGTGTGCTTGGTGAGACGTCCGCGGCAGCAAATTCATGAAGGACAATACCTGAGAGGTATGCAGCTTTGCCCTGTATCAGCAGTGCACCACGGAGCTGCTCAAGGTCTCCAAGGACAAGCAGGCCCTCAAGTTCATCAAGAAAAGGGTGAGGATACACATCCATCCCAAGAGAAAGACAGATGCTGAGCAATGGCCTGGACACCATGAGGAAAGTGGCTGCCAAGAAAGACTGATCCTCACCTCCCTATGCATAATAAAATCTTTACAGAAAAAGAAAAATGCTAAAGATTTTGCAAGAAAATCCTAATTGAACATATGATTGATGGACTCCAAGAAGAAATCATCAAAATACATTTGAGGAAATTACTTTTAAGAAAAAGTAGTTAGTAAATGTGAGAGCAGAAATAATGTTTAAAATGAGAAACTTAAAATTTATACACATAAATCTCCATATTTAAAAGTTAATATTTTAAGTATAAATACAGATTAAGGCAAATGTTTATTAAGTTTTATAAGTTTAGTAAAGAAAACTAACTAACACTAGGAATTTATTCCAACACTAGGAATAAATACTGACACCTGATATTTAAAGTGGTATATGTCTGTGGTTGAAATTTTAAAAATCTCAATGAAATGAGTAATAAAACCAACATTAATCTTAAAAAAGTAGAAATCTTAAACAGTATAAAATCTTGAACAGATTGTTACTCTTCTACCTCAATATGTGTTATCCCCTTCTACACAATTTTTTAGCCAGGCACATGGCCTCCTGGAATAAATTCTTTGCCTCCCTGGAAGCTAGGTATGTTTATATAACAAAATTCTGGAAAATGAGATGAACATAGGAGTATTATGTGCAATGACTGGTAAGTTTGCTTAAAGGGATGTGGAATACCTTTTATCTCCTGCTACAGACTAGAAAGTAAATGTGATGGTTAGGGTAAATTTGGGACAATGAGGTAGAAGCCAACTTTTGAGAATGATAGAGCAATGAAATAGAAGGAGCCTTGTTCTCAGCCTCTTGGAGCTACAGCTCACTTAAATTCATCAGCCACAGAATGCCCAGAAAAAAGAGTCAGCTAAAACAGATTTGGCAGACACTAGCCAGCACATACCCAAGGAGAATCACAGGGTACCCTTTCCTCCAAAAGCTTTATAGATCTTCCTCCATATCTCAGACACCACCTTAAGAGTGGACAAGGTTATAGGAGGAATCTGAATAATTTACTCAAAGGAACAATTTACTGATTGGACTAAATTTTGAGTCAGATTGCATTAAAACTAGCTTTTTTTTTTTTCATTCCATCAATCAAATAGAACTCACAAAGGATATCAGAATAAATTTACAAAATAAAGAAACTATATTTTTATACACATTTCAATATAGTATGGGTAATCCTGTTACCTTGATGCATATGAAATCATTGAAAAGATAAAAGTATGGTGTGCATATGATATGACTATGAGGAGGTAAATGACTTTCAGACAATGTCAAAATTCTCTATAGAAGTTATAATCACAAAATTTACTTAATGGAAAAGCACTGGCCTTGTACAGAACTCATCTTCAGGGTTTTGGACATCATTCAATGAGCACTTGTATGAGGCACTATAGATACTCTACTAAATAAAACATGTCTGCAATTACATGTTGGTCTTACCTTACCTTGCAATGCTAGCAGTCTACCATGGTGGTTTGGAGCTGTGTGTACCCCAGAAAAACATGTTCTTAAACTTAATCCATTCCTGTGATTGTGAAACCGTTGTTAAGTAGGAGCTTTTGATGAGGTACTTCAGTTAAGGTGTGGCCCACCTCAATTAGGATAAGCCTTAATCTATTACTGGAGTCCTTTATAAGCAGAATGAAACTCAAATAGAGATAAAGAAAGCCAAAAGAAGCAGCTAGAAGCTGAAATTCAATAGAACCCAGAAAAGAATGGAGAGGCTGCCATATGCCATAAGGACAGAGGAGCCCAGTACCATGGATCACTGGCAGCCAGCCCCAGAACACCAGTTTTTGGGAAGAAAGCATTACCTTGATTACTCTTTGATTTGGACTTTCTTTTAGCCATGAGCTAATAAATTTCCATTGTTTAACCCAACCCATTTTATGGTACTTGCTTGAGCAGCCAAGGAAACTAAAACATCTACCTACAAAAATCTGCTTTCAAGAAGGTTCTGGTATCTGTCATACATACCTTAAATTAAATTAAATTAATATGCTAACTATCCAGGAAAAAAAGTACCCAAGTTTCCTCCCATCTCAGGGTTATCCAGCAATTTCTGCTATTAACTTTACTATTTTGGTTAAAGGCAACACTAGCTACTTTATTTTCCCCCAAAAATGGGACTATGGCAATAAGTTTTGATTCCTACCTCTTTCTCAAATACCTAGGTATAATATGTCAATAAGTTCTTTTGATTCAGTCTCAGCAAAATCTCCTAAATCTCATCTCTTTTACTTCTGCAACATGTTAAAATAGTGAAACAGTAGATTTATAGCACAGAGGCTATTTTAGTGTCTTGTGAATATTATGACTATTAATTGTCACTGAAGAATGTGAGAATATAATTCTTATTTGAGCCCTGGAGTTATGTTTTTCTAAATAAATTTATTTTGAAATAATTTCAAACTTATAGAATAGTTGCAAAAAAAAACAATAAAAATCCTATACAGAGAATTTCCTACTTACCTCCCCACCCAGATACCCAGATCCACCAAATTTTAACATTTTGTCCCATTTGCCATATCATTCTGTATTTGTCTATTTATCTATTCATCTGTTTTCTAAACATTTTGAGAGTAGGTTGTATACATTATGCTCCTTGAACACTTAATACTTCCATGTACTTTTCCTAAGAACAGGGATATTCACTTATGCGACCACCTTTAATAGAGTTATCAAGTTCAGGGAATTTATAAAGTTTACAGTCTACATTTGAACTTTCCTATATAATTCAATAATACCTTTTTGGGCATTTTCTCCTCCATTATTAGATCTAGTCCAGGATCATATATTGCATTTAGTTGCTATTCTCTTTAGAGTCTCTCTCTCCCTCCCTTTCTCTCTCTCTCTCTCTCTCTTTTTAAATTGTGGAAACATATATACAACATGAACTTTCCATCTCAATCACTCCCAAGGACACAATTCAAAGGGATTAATCACATTAACAATGTTGTACCACACTCACTACCATCTATTCGTAGTTATGCTTCTTTATTCACTAATAAGTTACTGGGTTACTAGAACATGCCCAGCACTGGTTTAGATCCTAAGAGTATAGCCGTTAGTAAGATAAAGTTCTGGTCCTCTTGGAACTTACATTCTACTTCAGGGAAATAAATGAAAACAAACGAGTGAATAAGCAAGAGAAAATAAAATGATAAATGCTGTTAAGAAAATACAGTAAGGGAATGGGTCAGAGTGACCAAAAAGATCTACTTTGAATTTGGTAATCAAAGAAGACCTTGAAGAAGGTGACATTTCAGCAGAGACCTGAATGAGAAGGAGCCAGTCTTATCAATATCTAGGTAGGAACATTTAATAGCATATTCAAAGTTCCTGAGACAGGGATAAACTTGATCTGCTCAAAAAGAGGGGGAAAGCTAGTGTGGCTAAAACATAGTGAATGAGAGAGTATAGCACAAGACAATGGCTAAGATGTAGGCAGAAGTTCTATCATGAAGGATTTTGGAAAGGACAGTAAGGAAGGTGAATTTTAGTCCACTACATAGCTTTAACAGGAAATTTAATGCCTTAGATTTTTTTTTTTTTTTTTTTTTTTTAAGATTTTATTTATTTATTTATCCCCCCCCTTGCCAGGTCCATTTGCCGTGCACCTCTCCGCATCTGCTTGTCTCCCCTTGCCGGGTCGTCTTGCTGCGTCAGCTCACTATGCCGCGGGGGCCGGCCTGCTCTCACCAGGAGGCCCTGGGAATCGAACCCGGGGCCTCCCATATGGCAAACGGGAGCCCCACCGATTGAGCCACATCCGCTTCCCATGCCTTAGATTTTAAATTATCCATTTGGTTGCTGTATGGAGAACAGATTATAGATGGTCAAGAATTGATGCAGGTAGATTTGTAGGCAGTTAGTATGAGATGATGTGTCCTGGGTTAAAGCAAGATCCATGGAAATGTTGACAAGTGATCAGATTCAAGATTTGGTTAATTGTTTTTAAACTGGACCAATCTGATGGCAAAAGAACATAATAATTCATTTCATTTGCATCTCATTAATCATAAGTAGGCTGAGGCCATACAGGACAGTATATAAAATCACAGGATCCAGAGCCATACTGCCTGGGATTGAATCCTGGTTCTACTACATCCTTTATGCATGAGCTTCAGCAGATTCCTTAATATTTCTATGCTTCAATTTTCTCAAGCAGTTAAAAAAAAAGAGAGGAATAATAAAAGTACCTACTTCTTAGACTCCTTATAAGGTGACACATGTAAAACTCTAATAAATATTAGATATTAATTTTATTTTTTATTTTAATTGGCCATGTGTTTTTTTTTTTAATTTTTCAATTGTAAATTGCTTCTTCATGTCCTGCATGCAGTTTTCTATTGAGTTTTATTTTACTTATTGGTTTGTAAACATATATTTAAATATTAGATTACATCTGCCATATTTGTTATTAAAATTGTTGCCACATTTTGACAATTTATTTACAGTGACTGTATCAAAAAAGAGGACTTAATTTTTATGTACTCAAATTTAGTAGATGTTCTCCTTTATCATCTAGGAGTTTAATATCATTCTAAAAGAGCAAGTAAGTATAGAAAATACCCTCAAGAAGGCCATCTAGAGCAACTGGGAATTCTCATATACTGTTAGAGTATAATTTTAGACAATCACGTTAGAAAACTGGTAGTATCATTAAAAGTTCAACTTACGCATAAGTTTTCACACAGCAATTCTACTTTTGGTATATATCCAGAAAGAATGTTAAAACATTTGCAACAAAGGATATCTGCCAGAAATTTCATAGCAGCAATATTTATAATTGCCCCAGTATAAAAACAGTAAGCCCGTTATAGCATAATAGTGTGATCTGAACTACAATTATATCCAACAATTCAACATGGATGAAGTTCACAAGCATAATATTAAGAGAACCTAGACACAGAGTACATTGATAATATGAAGTTTAAAAATAGGCAGAAATAATCTATGGAGATAAAAGTGAACAGTGGTTACCCATGGGGTGGGAGTAGTGACTTAGAAAGTTTCAGAAGGGGCCTTCTGGGGTACTGGGTTAATGATCTATTTTTTTATCTGTTTCTTATGCTGGTTACCCAAGTGTGTTCACCTTGAAATTTTACTAAGGTTGTCTGAGGAAGAAGCCAGAGAAGTCGCTAGATAGGAACACGTGGTCAAGGCTTAGTATGACAAAGCTTTGAGCTGGGAGTGAAAAGGTAGTAAGGCAAGATATGTTTACTATCTAAGAGTGTAGGATAAACCTGAATGAGAAAGATTTCAAAGGAGTTGTGAAAAGCATTATGTTCTGTGGAAAAGGAATTACCCTTGAAGAAGCAGAACATCACTTTTTCTAAGACTAGAAGTGAAAATAAGGAATGTGGATTTAGCTAATTAAAACCAAAAATATCCACAAAACACAATGGATATCAGACATTGGTTCAGGGACTGGAGAGAAAGCAGTAAACAAAATAAAACATACTTTCTCCTTCACATTCTGGTGGGCTAGAATTCTATGATTTTACTAGTAATTATTACTTTAGATTGTGACTCAATCTGCAATGAATGCACTGAAAGACATAGGATCATTTGAAAGACACACATTCTATCTATTTCTTCAGATATTCCAGTTTTTCTTTTCTTTTAAATTAAGGTATCACATGCATATAGTAATGTGGTAAAATGTACTAATCTTAAGTGTACAACTTGATTAATGTTCTACATTTATATACCTGTGTAACTGCCATTCAGATAAAAATACAGAACATTTTCAGCACTCTAGAATATTCCCTCATGCCCCTTCCCTGTTAATAATCCCTTGCTTAGAGGTAATCACTATTCTGACTTTTTTTTTGTTTTAACAATAGATTAGTTTTGCTAGTTCTTGAACTTTATACTTATGGAACCTTATAATATATACCCTTGTTTCTGGCTTCTTTCTCTCCACATGTATGTGAGATTTATCCATGTTGGTGCAGCAGTAATCTATTGCAGTAATCTGGTGTTTGTGTGTGTGTGTGTGTGTGTGTGGTTTTGTTTTTCTGTTGTTTTTTTTTTAACTGTTTTCCTTATTCCATTATATGAAATACTATAGTTTATTCTGTTTTCTGTTATGTTCATTTGTTTTCTTTGCAATATTGAGCTATTTTGCTAGATATTCTTTGTTTTATCCTTGGTTAAAACAGACCATCAAAAAAGTTGGGTTTGTCAACTATAAGAAGTCACAGTATAACATTTTTATTGAAATAGGTACCAAGAAAAGCTTATTCTTACTAGGAAATGTTTATTTTTATCCTTACATACAATGCAGATTATGTTATGAATTTCTTCTCTACTCTGCTGTGCCTACAAAAATGAGATTCAAATTTGAAGCCCAACTTTAATCTCTCCAAATGAACCCATTCTCTACCACCATGTTTAAACCCTTCCCTGGTTTTACTCTTACAACTCTATTTTCTCTGAAAATAATTTTTATCTACATAAGATGGTCCAATTTACTGTATGGATTACTGCAATCCCCTTAAATTGCATTGTAGAATAAGGAAGGGAACAAATATACTAAAAATTTACCTGGGAATCAGTCATTTCCTCTTCTTTCTGGGAAGCAGCAGGACCTGAGCTGGGGAAAATAATAAAAGCCATTAAACTAGTCTTGCTTTGTGGCTTCAGAAACCTCCATCCACAAGGTATATTAAAGGTCACCCTTTAACAGAATAATACTTGGATCCATCAGAAAGGCAAGAATGCTCACACCAAAGAGGTGCTATTATAGCAAGATGACTGGTATGATCACATGAAGCTCAGGCTGAAGGGGACTAGGAGTGCATATGTGGGAGATGTCCCATGAAATTATTATCTGCTCTATATCAGAGAATAAACAGGTCACAGAGGAGCAGAAAGACATATAGCTTCATGAAAGCATATATCCAAGAAAATTATGTAACTAATAAAAACACCTGAAGTATTTTAATGAATTAAGCAATTTTAAAAAGAAACAAGCAGCAATTAAATGGGAATTTAACAAAAATCGTGGCTCTAATTATATTTTGAGGAAGGAGTGGGGGTAGAGTGGTGTATGTGTGTACGTGCGTGTGTGTGTGTTAGACATATTGGTGGTAATAAGAGAGTTAAATCCTTATTTTCCACAGTAAAAAAAAAAAATCCAAAATTGAGAAGTGTCAAGTAATAGTGGGACAGGCATGGGATTTAGAAAAATGAAGGTAAATACAAGAAGTCAAACTTAAGAACTGAAAGTGGGCCCCTCTGTCAATAGGAATTAGGAATGGGGAGACACAGATGTCCTCCCCCAATGGACAGCCAATTCTCCAGATTTAATTTGATTCAGAAGAATATACGTTACTGGCCTGCTCTTCTTGTCGGAAGGTATCAATTGATTCTTTTCATTCATTCGAAGTTTTTTTCTAAAGGATCTTCTAAAAGAAACTTTAGGCCAGATGAATTAGAGCGGAAAAGAGCTGTGACCTGGGAGCAAAGAGATTTGCCTTTTAGTGCTTTCTCTGCCACTACTAAGCACTGTGACCTTAGGAATCCCACTTTCTTAGAACCATTATAATCAACCTTTAAAAGGACAGAATAAGATGGTCCCCAGCACCAGCACTGTGAAATTCCGTAAGGGCAATCTGTCACTTTGCTAATGATGGAGAATCAGCATATTACTAGAGGCCACAGATGGCAGGCACTGTTACTGCCTAAAAGCAGCCACTGTCCCTACCTTATTCTTTGAAAATTGACCCCTAATATTATCACAATGACAGTGAGCCTTATCCCAGGGGATAAATCATGATTGATCTATGTCCCTGAGGGTAATTCCATTCCTCTTTGCCAGCATTCTTATTTACCATTATGAATTAAGATGTCTACTGGAGGAGAGGGATGTTATGGGAAAACTTTTGTTTTCTGGTTAAAAAAAAAAAAAAAAAAAAAAAAAGACATGCGTTAGAATAAAGATCAACCCCATCTTCCAGTCTTGGACATGGATTTAGATGTCTGGAAATGTGGCAATTGATTGTAACCTTGAGGTGACAAGCATGAGAACAAAAAGTGATCAGCTGAAGATGATGGAACCAAAAGATTGAAAGAGCCTAGGTTTGGTAACGTAAGTGAGCCATTGAAACAATCTGGAATCTACCTATAATCCTCCTGGTGAGTTAGATAATAAATGATTCTACTGATTAAGCCACGATTAGATTCAGCCAAATAATAATAATAATTTCTAAGCAAAACAACAAGATTGGTGGTAAAAATGGTATAGGACTCAAAAATGGGGAGAAGTAAAAAAGTGGGGTGATGTGTGCATGTTTGAGGCTAGACAACTGGATATTCTCAGGTGTAGCTGTTGATTCCTTACCATCCTCTACTGCTATGTCCTTTCAGCTCCCTCCCCTCATCTATTTCTCTCCCTCTACCTCACCTCATCTCTAAGCAAACTCACTTCTCCTCCCTAAAACTGGTGTCACACCCTCTGTGATACTAGATGGATGTTGTTTTCAAGTCACTAAATTTGTGGTAATTATATTTCTATAGCAATAACAGAAAAGTAATGTGGGTATATGTTTAGCTATTCTAGTTTATGTAGTGGTATCACATTGAGGTTTTAAATAGCATTTCCCTTACGACTAATGTTGTTGAGTACCTTTCCATATGCTTTTTTGGTGAAGTGTCTGTTCAAATTCTTTTGCCCATTTTTTAAAACTCAGGTTGCTTATTGCTGTTGAATCTTGAGAATACAGTTGATTCACATTATCTGTGGTAGCTATGTTCTCTAAAGCTGCAGATTAATGAATTAGAGAATACTGACCCATTGCCCCAGGGAAAATACAAGATTAGGTTCCTGAAAGCCTCTGGCCACATTTCCTCAATCCATCACTACATAACCTTGGTTTATGTGTGTTTCTGTTTAAAAACACCTTTTTTTTAAAAATCTTTTGCTTCCTCCTTTAATTTGTATTCAGTTTTTCCCTAGGAATTCTTTGTTTCAACAGTCTTTTAGAGACTGCTCTCACTTAGCTCCATTTAGAAATGGTACCATTGCCTTCAGAATATTTTAGAGCAAGTTAAAGACTCTGAACATAAATTTCAGCAAGTTTAATCATAAATCACATTGAAGGTGCAGGTAATTGGAGCTCATTAAACAAGGTGTTGATTCATCAGTACTGAACTCATAGCCAATAGCACTGTAACTCTTGCCTGAATTCAGCTTATCTAATACACATTTTCTCCATAAGTCACATCACAACTGTAACCGTTGGCCAATTTGATGTAATTATGAATTCCAAAAATATAATTGGATTATGCTTGTAAACTGATCTGTTAATCTGGGCATGATTAGGTTATGATTAGGGTGTTGAGCCCCACCCCTTGGTGGGGGGGGAATCAAATATAAAAGGCATGGCAAGAACAGTTTTTAGAAGCAGTTTTTGAGAAGCAGTTTTGATGTTGGAAAGAAGGTCCCAGGAGAAGAGAAGCAAGCCGTTCGCCTGATCATCTACAGCTGACCTTGTGGAGGAAACAGGAGCTAAGCCCGGAGAGAAACGCAGCCCAGGGAAGAGAGGAACCCCAGAAGCCTGAACCCTGGCAAACGCCGGCAGCTGTCTTGCTCTAACACGTGGCAATGGACTGTGGTGAGAGAAGAAACTTAATGCTTTATGGCCTGGTCTGTGGACTTCTACCCCAAATAAATACCCTTTATAAAGACCAACCCATTTTTAGTATTTCACATTAGCACCCCTTTGGCTGACTAATACAACAACCTTCTTGTGTGCTTGGGAACACTAGAGAGCACTTCAGCACTATGCTTGGAGTCAAATCACCAACAAAAAAAGAGGAAAATGCAGACAACGTGGCACTAAATATACTCTAAAGAGAATACCTGTTTATAATATGAGAGCTAAAACAAGACAAGAGAGTTACCTAGTTTGACCTTAGCTGGGAACATGTATAGCAGTGACTCAAATTTTTTGCCACTCTACATATGTCTGCCAACAACGGTGAAAATACCACAAGTATTGATTTTTGGGTTTCAAATAAACTTTAGTAAGTAGCCAAATCTGCAAATACAGAATCCATAAATAAGGAGAATAAAACATACTTAACATATTCAAGACACAAGACTTTTATCAGATTTACAAATATTTTTTCCCCATCTGTGGCCTGCTTTTTCATTCTTTCATAGAGCAAAAGTTTTTCATTTTTATAAAGTCAAATCTATTAATGTTTTCTTTTATGTGATTTTTATTGGGAGTGCGTTAAATCTGTAAATCAAATTAGGTAGAACAGATATCTTAATAATGTTTAGTTCTCCAATCCATGATCGTGGAAAATTTTTCGCTTTATTTAGATCTTCTTTGATTGCCTTTAACAATATTGTGAAGTTTTCTGTGTACAAGTCCTTTACATCTTCAGTTAAGTTTATTCCTAGATATTTGATTCTTTTAGCTGCTATTGTAAATGGAATTTTTTTTCGTGATTTCCCCCTCAGATTGCTCATTGCTAGTGTACAGAAATGCTACTGATTTTTGCATGTTGATCTTATATCCTGCCACTTTACTGAACTCATTTATCAACTCTAGAAGCTTTGCTATAGATTTTTCAGGGCTTTCTGCTTATAGAATCATGTCTTCTGCAAAGAGTGGAATTTTTACTTCTTCCTTTTCAATTTCGATGCCTTTTGAATATTTTTTTGCCCAAGTGCTTGAGCAAGAGCTTCTAACACAATGTTAAATTAGAGCAGTGACAGTGGGCATTCTTGTCTTTTTCCTGATTTGAGGGAAAGCCTTTAGCATTTCACCATTGAGTATGATGTTAGCTGTGGGTTTTTCATATATACCCTTTATCATGTTGAAGAAGTTTCCTTCTATTCCCATCTTTGAAGTGTTTTTATCAAGAATGGATGCTGGGGGACTGGGTGTAGCTCAGTAGTTGAGTGCCTGCTTCCCATATACGAGATCCTAGGTTTAATCCCTGGTGTCTCCTTTAAAAAAAAAAAAAAAAAAAAAAAAAAAGGATGCTATATTGTGATCACTGCTCTTTCTGAATCAATAGAGATGATCACAATGATTGATTTTCTTATGTTGAACCATCCTTGCATACTAGGGATGAAACCCACTTGATCATGCTGTATAATTCATTTGATGTGTTGCTGAATACAATTAACAAGTATTTTGTTGAAGATTTTAGCATCCAGGTTCATTAGAGAGAATGGTCCGTTTTTTTTCTTTTCTTGCGGCGTCTTTATGTGACTTTGGTATTAGGGTGATGTTGGCATCATAGACTGAGGTAGGGAATGTTCTCTCCACTTCTATTTTTCAGAAGAGTTTAAGCAGGATTGGTGTTAGTTCTTTCTGGAATGACTGGTAGAATTCACCTGTGAAGCCATCTGGTCCTGGGCTTTTCTTAGTTGGGAGGTTTTTGATGACTAATTCAATCTTGTTACTTGTGATTAGTCTGTTCATGAATTTTTCTTTTGTCAATGTAGGTTGCTTGTGTTTCTAGGAATTTGTCCATTTCATCTAAGTTATCCATCTTGGCATACAATTTTTCTAAATATCATCTTATGATACTCTTTATTTCTGTGGGATCAGTGGTGATATACCTTGTCTCATTTTTTATTTTATTTGTATCTTCTTTTTGTTAGTCTTGCTAAGGGACTGTCAATTTTTTTAATCTTCTCAAAGAAACAGCTTTTAGTTTTGTTAAATTTTTCTTGTGTTTTTTTAAATTCTCAATTTCATTTAGTTTTGCTCTAATCTCTGTTATTTCCTTCTTTCTGTTTACTCTGGGATGTTTGTTCTTTTTCTAGTCCTCCAGGTATGCAGTTAGGTCTTTGATTTTAGCGCTTTCTTCTTTTTTAATATAAGAATTTATGGCTAGACTTCCGGGAAGATGGCAGACTAGTAAGACACAGGAATCTCTTCTCCAGAAAAATAGCTAGAGGACAAGCTGAAACAGCCCTGAAAAAGATCTTCTAGGGTTTAGGACAGCAGGTGAAGGCTGCACACCACCCAGAGGAGAGATGGAAAGAAGAGGGAAATCGCTACTACAGAACTGTGAGTTACAAGTAGCAGCTTCGGCTGCTGCCGGCACCCTCCCCCACACTCTTCAGAATTCTCCGGCCCCTGGGCCTGCAACCACAGACAAAGGGGGCTTCAGGGATCCGCCACTCCCGGAAAGGGGAGAGAGAGGGACACAGCCTTAGGCTGACTCAGGTTCTGATCTGAAATTTGAGTGGCAGAGCCCCACTGACGCTTCCACAAGGCGGTTTGCCCTGGGAGCCCAGAAAGGACTGGAGAAATCCGATCCTCGCAACCTCCCTCTCTTCTAGCCTGGACTAATTGTTGAGGACACCACGGGAGAGGGGAGAGAGAGCCTGGGGCTGACCCTGCTTTGGACTCCCAGGTTTATTCTGCCCTGTCCCGAGAGCCCTTCCAGGCTGGGTGGGGCTGCGCCATTGTTTGCCTTGGAGCCTGCAAGGGGCTAAAGATATACAAACCTCCCAATCTCCTCCTCGAATAACAGGGACTGATTGTTGAGGATTCAGAAGGGACTGGAAATATTTCCTAGCTGGGAAAAGGGGGGCGCTACGAGAGAAGTCTGGAGAACTGTCTCAGAAAGTTTGAATCACAGGGCTCTTAGGCCCCAGACAGGAAGCTCTATCACAGTGATCTGGTCTGTGTCACAAAAAATACACTCCGACCAGGCATTGACTTGAGAGCTGCCAACAAGCGCCATCTCCTGGCAGACCAAGGAAGTGCACATAAGAAAATTAATAAGTAAGAGAGGCTTTTTCCTGGCCTCTATAGCCTCCCTGCCCAAGGCCCTAGGAAACAACTCGACAACCAATTACTGGGTCCAGTGCCCAGTTCTGAGCAACCAGCAGAACAATCCTAACAATCAAGGTTGAGCCAAAATTCAAAGAGCGGTGGTAACTCACAGCATCCTGCCACTAAAACCCCATAAAAGAGAAAGAGATAGAACATCTAAGTAAAATACAAACTAACCAGATGCCTAAGCAGCAGCAAAAGATTACGAGCCATACTAAGAAAATAGAAGACATGGCCCAAGAAAAGGAATACAGCAAAGTCCCAGAAGAGATGCAGAATTTGAGAGAAATAATCAGTGAGATGAGCACAAATTTCTAAAATCAAATTAATGAGATGAAAGAGAATATAGTTAAAGACATCAATGACATCAAGAAGTCATTGCGCGAACGTAAAGAAGAATTTGAAATCATGAATAGAAAAGTAATGGAGTTCATGGGAATGAAAGACACAATAGGTGAAGTCAAAAATACATTTCGGGAAGCAGCGGTGGCTCAATCAGTAGGGCTCCCGTTTACCATATGGGAGGCCCCGGGTTCGGTTCCCGGGGCCTCCTGGTGAAGGCAAGCCCGCGCGCACGGCGTGGTTAGCTGACCCAGCGAGCACAAGCAGCAAGGGGGGGATAAATGAATAAATAAATAAAATCTAAAAAAAAA
>JAKSZT010054567.1:1093883-1143384 GCA_026826555.1 Tolypeutes matacus | reverse complement strand
AAAAAACAGTCTCTTCAACAAATGGTGTTGGGAGAACTGGATATCTATAACCAAAAGAATGAAAGAGGACCCCTATCTCACCCCCTATACAAGAATCAACTCAAAATGGATCAAAGATCTAAATATAAAAGCCAGGACCATAAAACTACTGGAAGAAAATGTAGGGAAACATCTTCAAGACCTTGTAGTAGGTGGTGGTTTCTTGGACCTCACACCCAAAGCACGTGCAACAAAAGAAAAAGTAGATAAATGGGACCTCCTCAAAATTAAACACTTTTGCACCTCACAGGAATTTGTCAGAAGGGTGAAAAGGCAGCCAACTCAATGGGAAAAAATATTTGGAAATCACATATCTGATAAGAGTTTAATATCCAGGATATATAAAGAGATGTTACAACTCAACAATAAAAAGACAAATGACCCAATTAAAAAATGGGCCAAAGACTTGAATAGACATTTCTCCGAAGAAGAAATACAAATGGCAAAAAAACACATGAAGAAATGCTCAACATCACTCATGATTAGGGAAATGCAAATCAAAACTACAATGAGATATCATTTCACACCTATCAGAATGGCCTCTATGAAAAAGACAGAGAACTACAAGTGTTGGAGAGGATGTGGAGAGATAGGAACACTTCTTCACTGTTGGTGGGAATGCAGGATGGTACAACCACTATGGAGGACTGTTTGGCAGTTCCTAAAGAAGTTGAATATAGACTTGCCATGTGACCCTGCAATACCACTACTGGGTATATACCCAGAAGAACTGAGAGCAGTGACACGAACAGACATCTGCACACCGATGTTCATAGCCACATTATTCACCATTGCCAAAAGTTGGAAACAACCCAGGTGTCCATCAACAGATGAATGGATAAACAAACTGTGGTCTATTCACACGATGGAATATTATGCAGCTGTAAGAAGAAATGAAGTCATAAAGCATATGGCAACATGGATGAACCTGGAGGACATTATGTTAAGTGAAGCAAGCCAGACACAAAAGGACAAATACTGTATGAATGCATTACTATGAACCAAATATATTGTGTAATATATTGAGTCACAAAAAAAAACAGAAACAAAAAAAAAACAAACAAAAAACAAAACAATAACAAAGAAATTTACATGTATCCATTACATTTAATTGAGAAATGTATATATTTATTTATCTGTGTTTACTTTTTAGTTTTTAATTGCTTATGTTTTCAATTATTAAATATCCACAATAAAGTAAAAAAAAAAAAAAAGAATTTATGGCTATAAATTTCCCTCTCAGGACTACTTTAGCTGCACCCCATAGGTTTTGATATGATGTGTCTCATTTTCATTCATTTAAAGGTAGTTACTGATTTCTTTTGCAATTTCTTCCTTGACCCACTGATTGACTAAGAGTGTGTTGTTTAACTTCCATATCTTTGTGCCTATTCTGGTTCTCTGACCCTTATTAATTTCCAGCTTCATTCCATTGTGGTCACAGAAATTACTTGGTGTAATTTCAATCTTTCTAAATTCGTTGAGACTGTTCCTGTGACTTAGCATGTGGTCTATTCTGGAGAATAATCCATGTGCATTTGAGAAAAATATATATCCTGCTGTATTTGGGTGTATATTCTGTATATGCCTATTAGGTCTAGATCATCTAGTGTATTATTCAAGGTCTCTGTTTCTTTATTAACCCTCTGTCAGGCTGTTCTATCTAATGGTGATAATGGTGCATTAAATTCCCCCACTATAATTGTAAAGGCATCTATTTCTCCCCTTAGTTTTTCCAATGTTTGCCTCAAGTATTTGGGGGTACCCTGGTTAGATGCATAAATGTTTGACTGTCCATTCTTCTTGATAGATTACCCCTTTTATTAACATATAGTGTCCTTCTTTGCCTCTTGCAATAGTTTTGCATTTAAAGTCTATTTCTCTGATATTAGTATAGCTACTTCTGTCCTTTTTTTGGTTATTGTTTGCATGTAAAATCGTTTTCCAACCATTCACTTGCACCCTCCTTGCGTCCCTGGGTCTAAGGTGAGTTTCTTTTAGACAGCATATAGATGGGTCATATTCCCTTATCCATTCTGCCAATCTGTGTCTTTTGATTGGAGAGTTTAACCCATTAACATTCAATGTTATTACTGTCAAGGCATTACTTAACATTAGCAATTTTTCTTTAGGTTTATATATGTCATACTGTGTTTTTATTTCTTTTTTATCTTTTTAGTTATTCTTACTAATAATTTTCCTTTCTACACTCTCCTCAAACCCTCTCTTTCCCGTTTTTTCCTTTCAATTTGCAAAACTCCCTTTAGTATTTCTTGAAGGGCAGGTTTCTTATTGACAAACTCTTAAGTTATGTTTATCTGTGAATACTTTGAACTCTCCCTCATTGTTGAATGCCCTCTTTGCTGGATACAGAATTCTTGGCTAGCAGATTTTTGCTTTTAGCCCTTTAATTATGTCATACCACTGCCTTCTTGCCTCCATGATTTCAGAGGAGAAATCAGTGCTTAATCATCAAGTTTCCCTTGTATGTGATGGATCTCTTTTCTCTTGCTGTTTTCAGCATTCTCTCTTTGTCTTGCATATTTGACAATTTGATAAGTATATGTCTTGGGGTAGGCCTGTTAGGATTTATACTGTTTGGAGTGTGCTGTGTTTCCTGGACATGTACATCCACGTTCCTCAAAACAGGTGGGAAATTTTCAGCCATTATTTCCTCCAACACTCCTTCTGCCCTCTTTCCCTTTTGTTCTCCCTCTGGGATGTCTATAATGTATATGTTTGTGCATTTCTTGTTGTCATTCAATTCCCTGCATCCCTCCCGAATTTTTTCTATTTTTTTATCTATCTGTTCTACTATCTGTACAATTTCAGGTGTACTACCTTTGACATCACCAACTCTTTCCTCTGCCTGTTCAAATCTGCTGTTATGTGCTTCCAGTGTATTTTTAATTTCTTGCATTGTGCCATTCATCACCATCAAATCTGTTATCTTTTTATGTGTGTTTACAATTTCTTCTGTATGTTCTCCTTAATATCCTTTATCTCTTCCTTCACTTCATTAATTTGATTCATGATATTTGTTTGGACATCCTTGATTAGTTGTTCCACATTCTGCATTTTTTCCTGTTAGTTTGTTCATTAGACTGGACTATGTTTTCCTGTTTCTTAGTATTGTAATTTTTTAGTATTTTTTAGTATTGTAATTTTTTGTTGGTGTCTAGGCATCTGTTTATCTTGATGGGCTTATTCAGATGGTTAGCTTCTCTTTCTAACTCTAGGGTTTTAATTTGTTTTGTGTTAAGGTTCACCTTTTTTTTTTTTTTTTTTTTTTTAAAGATTTTATTTATTTATTCATTTATCCCCCCCTTGCTACTTATGCTCACTGGGTCAGCTAACCACGCCGTGCAGGCGGGCTTGCCTTCACCAGGAGGCCCCCGGGAACTGAACCCGGGGCCTCCCATATGGTAAACGGGAGCCCTACTGATTGAGCCACAGCTGCTTCCCAAGATTCATCTTTGACTCTTGGTTCCACTTATTCTATATTCTTGTAGTTGTCCATGTTCCCCCGATAAAATATTAATACCACAGAAAAGGAAAGAAAAGAGAAGAAAAAAGAATTAAAAGATGGAAAAGGAACCTTAAAAGAACCAGGAAGAAAAAAAAAGTAATAAAAGTGGAAAAAAAAAAATAAATAAAAAATGTGGAATTAAAAAAAAGAAGAAAAACAATAGGATAAAATAAAAGACCATAAAGATGAGAAGAG
This sequence comes from Tolypeutes matacus, assembly GCA_026826555.1. Classification (NCBI taxonomy): domain Eukaryota; kingdom Metazoa; phylum Chordata; class Mammalia; order Cingulata; family Chlamyphoridae; genus Tolypeutes; species Tolypeutes matacus. The sequence continues at coordinate 1,139,621 of JAKSZT010054567.1, read as the reverse complement.
AAGAAAAGAAAGAAAATAAGGATCAAATAAAAGAAGGTGGGATAAAAGAAAAGCATGGAAGAAGGACAAAGAAAGAAAAAAAATAAACTAAAGGGGAAAAAAGAAGGGAAAAAAGCAACATCATCAACAACAGGAAAAACACAACACAACACAACAAAACAAAACAGAAAAAACAAGGTTCCCTTACAGGCCACTAGCAATTGTCTCAGGCTGCCTTGCAGCCTGCCCTCCCCAGGTAAGGTACCTGGGGGTAGAGAAAAAAAAAAAAGAAAAGAAAAAAAAAAAAACCTAAAAAAAAACAAAACCTCAGTCTAAGTTTCCTTTTCTGAGGCTGTTTGTCCTTCAAGTCCTGCTCCCTGCAGTTCCTGGGGTGCCTTTCCCCAACCCCTTATCACTCAGGCTGGTTATTAGGTGTATATATATATATATATATATATATATATATTTTTTTTTTTTTTTGAGGTACTGGGGATTGAACCCAGGACCTAGTTTATGTGAAGCAGGAGTTTAACCATTCAGCTACACCCACTCCACCAGTTAGGTTAGGCTTCTGAAGGCTTCTAAATGCTTGTGTCTGCCTCTGCCCACCCTCTTTTCCGTCAGGCCAGTTAGACTTCTGATGTTTTGCCAGTTTCCTCTCCAGGCTTCCCACTTTCCTGTGCTGTCAGGCACCTATCAGCCCACCCCTCTCACTGACTCAGTTCCTCTCTCTCCCAGAGCGGGTGGGTGTTGCAGCCTGCCTGATCAGCTCCCTCTCCCCTCTCTCTGGGGCTGGTTCAGTGCCATCTGACATCATTTGTTTTTTTTCCTGGTCCACCCGCACTATCCCCCCGCCACACACACACACCTCTCTCCCACCAAGGTGGCTGCGTATCAGTCCCCCACACCTGTTTGCCCTGCAGCTACCCTACCGCAAGAGCCTGCTGGGTACAAGGACACTCCCCTGGTTGCCTGGGGAGCAGGGGACTTAACTCGCCCTCTGAGCTGGCTTGAGTGTCCTATCTCCTATGGGTTCCCTTCCCCCCCTGGCCAATTGGGTTTCCCTCTCCAGCTTCCCTCTCCCATTGCCCCCATGGTCCCATGGCTTCCCTTCTGCCAGGTAAACTTGCCTACCTTCCCGCAGTTTCTGAAGGAGGACTGCAGCCTGCTGTTCCTTACTCCACCATCTTGGAGCTCTCTCTTCTGTTCCAATTTTTATGTGCCACTTACATCTTTTTCTTGCCTTACTGTAATGCCTAGGGCTTCCAGTACAATTATGACCAATTGTGGTGAAAGAGGACATCCTTGTTTTGTTCACAGTCTTAGAGGTAAACTATTCAGTCTCTCACCATTAAATACAATGTTACTTCTAACCTTTTTGTAGATGTTATATTATATTCCTAGTTTGCTGAGAATAATTTCCATGAATGGATGATGAATTTTGTCAAATGCTTTTTCTCCACCTATTAAGATGATCATGTTTCTTCTTTAATCTCATAATGAATTAAAGTGACTGATTTTCAAATGATGAATAAGAATTTCACCTTGTATTCTCAAGAGGAACCTCATTTGGTCACAATGTATTATCTCTTTTATATATTGCTAGATTCAATTTGCAAATATATTTTTGTGGAATTTCGTTTCTAAGTTCATGAAAAATACTATTTATTAGTTTTCTTTTCTTATACAATCTTTGTTCAGTTTTCGGTTCAGGGAAAGTCTGACACCACCACCACCACCACCACCACCAAATGAGTTAAGTGTTCCTCCTCTTTTATTTTCTGGAAGAGTTTGTATAGAATTGGTATAATTTCTTCCTTACATGTTCGGTATTTTACAAGTAAAAGTATCTGGGCCTAGAGTTTTCTTTTTTGGAAGGTATTTAACCACGAAATCAATTTGATTAATGAAATTATTCAAGTTGTTTCCTATACAACTATGATGTCCCATCTTTCATTACTGATATTAGCAATTTGTCTTTTCTCTCTTATTCTTGGTCAATCTGTCTAGAAGCCTATTTTATTTAGTATTTAGTTGGATCTCACTCTTTTATCCCATCTGATAAACTTTGTATTTTAACTGGTGTATTTAGATCAATGACATTTAAAGTGAATATTAATATAGTTGGTTTAAAATCCACCATTTTGCTAGCCATTTTCTTTCTTTTTTCTTTTTTTTCCATTTGTTCTGTTTCTCCCTTCTCCCATTATGACTACTCTTGGTTTAATTTAGCATTTTATATTTTCCATTTTATCTTCCCTATATACCTTTTTGAAAAAACTTTAGGGGCTGCCTTTGGATTTATAACATACATTTTTTTTTTTATTCATCTGGGTCTACCTTCAAATACTACTACACTGCTTCACTTATGCAAGGACCTAACAAGTGTACAGACCCAATTCCTTCCTCCCATCCTCTGTGCAGTAGTTGTCATATATTTTACTATTACATATGCCATATATACACAATACATTACTATAAGTCTTGCTTTAGACAGTTACCTTTTAGTGCATTTTTTTTTAAAAAAAAGAAAATGAATTTTATTTTACCTTAATTTATTCCATTTACAATGCTCTTCATTTCTTGCAGATCCAAGTTTCTGACTAATAACATTCCTTCTGCCTATAGAACTTTCTTTAGCATTTCTTAAAGAGAAAGTCTGCTGGAAATGAATTCTCTTAGATTTTGTTTGTTGGAGAAAGTATTTCTCCTTATTTTTTGAAGGATATTGTTTGGTATAGAAACCTGGAATGACAGTTGTTGTTTTTTTCTTTCAGCACTTAAAAAAAAGGTACTCCATTGTCTTCTTGCTTATATGTTATCTAATGAAAAATCTGCTTTCTTATCCTCGTTCCTCAGTCAGTAATGTTTCTTTTTTCTCTTGGTGCTTTCATGATTTTGCTGAGTTTTTTTGTTTGTTTGTTATTGTTGTTGTTGTTTTGGCAGTTTAAATATAATATGCATAGATATGGGGTTCTGGGTTTAGTTTTTTATTTGGGGGGAAGGGGAAATTTATCTTGCTTGGTGTTCTCTAAGCTTCTTGGATCTGCGGCTTGATGTCTGTCATCAATTTAGAAAGTTTTCGGCCATTACTTCCCCAAATATTTTTTTCCTTTCTCGTTTCTTCTTCTGGGATTCCAATTATGTGTACGTTATACTGTTTGATATTGTTTTGCAGTTTTTGGATTCTCTGTTCTGGGTTTCCCACACCACTCACCACTCTTTTTCTCATTCTCTTTCAGTTTGGTGATTTCTATTGACTATCTTCAAGTTTGCCAATTCTTTCCTTGGCTGAGTCCAATCTACGAGTGATAAGCCTGTCATAGGCATACTTCATCTGTTACTGTGTTTCTAAGTTCAAGCATTTCTATTTATTCTTTCCTATAATTTTCATCTCTCTGCTGAAATGATCTATCTGATCCATTACATATTTGTCAGTTATTTTAAATTCCTGCTAGATTGTTCAAACATCTATGTCATGTCTACATCTTGTTCTGATGATTGCTTTGTCTCTGACGTGTTGTTTTTTTTTCCCTTGCATTTTCACATGCCTCATAATTTAAGTTGAAAGCTGGGCATCTTGAATAGTATAACAGATACCAAGGTAAATATTTTTTTATGCTTAGAGATGAGCTTGCCTTTTCCTTCTGCTAGGTATTTAGCATGAATAGTGCTAATCTAGTCAGCAGTTGGGTATTGTTGAGATTTGTTGTAAGCTCCTGGGCAGGCAGTTTAAATTGTAGCTTCAAGTACGTAGCTAAGTACTCTGCTCTGCCTATTTTCCATCATTTAGAAATGTGTTGTAAACTCTCATCCTTGATAAATTAATTTTCTGTTTTTTTCCTTATGGGTTAATGCCTTTTAAGTTCTTTTATTGTTATTTTAATGGAGACTTTGAAGGGAGAAGAAATAAATGTGGTTATTCTGTCATTTCTATATGTTTTCTGCTTTGAAAATCTTCTACAGTGTAGCTTTCAAACTTTGTTAATCAGGACCCATATTAAGAAGTATACTTTTTTGCTACATTATGTATACAACACATGTATACGTAAGTGTATGATTATAGGAATCTTTTTTTTTTTTAGGAGGTACCAAGATTGAACCCAGGTCCTCGTACATGAGAAGCAGGTGTTCAACCACTGAGCTACATCTGCTCCCTAATGAGAGCTGGGTTTTTTGTTGGTTTGTTTCTTTGTTTTGTTTTTAGGAGGTACCAGGGATCAAACCCAGGACCTCGTACATGGGAAACAGGCGCTCAACCACTTGAGCTACATCCGCTCCTCTGTTGGAATCTTAAGAGCTAAATTTCATGAAGCAAATATCAGAATATAAAGTACTATGATATTTCCTAGTCTAGTCTATAATTTATAATGTTTTAAAATTTCTGATCAAGAACCAATAAATTGACATCACTATCCATTATTTGGTTTGACCATATACAAATGAAACTCAAAGGAGGAAAAGTATGGAGAATAAGTTAGGAAATACTTGTGGACCTACCTTACATTCTGTCGACACTATGAACCTTTTGTAAAGTGACTAGGGAGGAGGAAGGGCTGGTTTCATAAAAAGAAATCCAGGCATACATTTAAATGCATTCTTAACCTTTAAAGATTATTGAAATTTTTTTCTTTCACATGAAAAAAAAAAATCTGTTTTTTACTGGAAAATGGATCATAATTCCTAAATTAAGTAAATTAGGAAGCAGACAGAAGTTCCCATTTTACTGATAAACAGAAGTTGGAGGGCTTGGGAAAAGTAAAGGAGAGGGATCAACAGCTCACATCAAGACATTGGGCTGAAAAGATAAGCAGGGTGCCAAAATAGGACTACAGGCTCAGAGGAAAATATTGCTAAAGACAAAAGTTTCTCTGGGAAAACCATTGATCTAACTCTCTTATCTATTATTCACAAAATAGAGTCTGAATTCATATAGATTCTAAATAAAAGAGATAGTTAATAGTATTGCTTCTATGAAGTGGTAACAGGTGTCTGAAACAGAATAAAGGCTTACTTTTCATTTTATACGCTTTGGTATATCTTTGAATATCTTTATGTATGTACATATGTGTGTGGATGTGAGCATGTGTCTGTGTGTGTTTGTTTCAAATAAAAATACCATCTTTAGTTTGGGATAAATAAATAGATCCAGGCTTTCCAAAACAATGTCAATGATGAAAGAGCCAGATGTGTTTATAAGTTTTTCCTTGTTCTTAGGGATACTTTTAGGAGCCCTTATATATAAGAAGAAAGCTCCAGGCTTATCTTTTCTACTCAATCAGTCACAGAGCTCTCCAGTAATAAAAAATTTTCTCCAGAGTGGGGGTTGAAAATGAGTGGTAAGCTTCCTAAAAGAGATTCACTACCTCTGGCCTTCCCTTTCTACTAAGTTGCTTTAAACATACTTGCATGTATGTGTTCCTGAGCTTTTTTCCCAAAAACTTTTTTTTTCATTTTTTAAAAATTCAAACCTATAGAAAAGTTGAAAGATCAGTATAAAGAAAAATTGTAAAATCCTTCATTTATATTCAGAAATTGTTTTCATTTTGCCCCATTTGCTTTATCTCTTTTTTCCCTCTCTAAAAGTACACCTATAAATTTCACCTTTAACTCTTTCAGCATGTATCACCTAAGAAATAAGGAATTCTCCTACATAGTCATATTACCACCATCACACCCAATAAATTTATCATTAATAAAATAATAAAGATGCAATATATTATCTCTATTCAAATTTCCCTATAATATCCTTTAAAACCTTTTTTGGAAAAATCCAGGATTCAATCAATAATTCTATACTTATAAAATGTATCATAAATAACACTCCCCTTGCAGCAGTTTGGCATTGTTTATGAATTCCAAAAATAGATATTGTATTGTGTTTGTAAACTGGTCTGTTCTTCTAGGCATATTAGATTGTATTAAATTCTGAAGTTTCACTTTTACTTGATTTAAATTATGAGTAGGGCTTTGATTTGGCCAAGTCAGTAGGATGTTAAGCTCCCACCTACTATGGGGGCAGGTTCTCATAAAGAAAACTACACTTCAGAGGATAGAGTTTGAGTTTTAAGCCCCGGAATTCGCCTGATAGTTTGCAACTGAAGAGACCAGAGCCCTGAACAGCTGAGAAAGCCAGGAAAGAAACGAGCCCTGGGGAGAGAGACAAGCCTTATGCTAACCTACAGCTGAGAATGGAAGGAGCTGGGACCACAGAGCCTTAGGCGGAAGAGGAAGGCTTTTTGCAAAGACCAGCAGCCATCTTGCTCCAACACGTGGCAACAGACTTTGGTGAGGGAAGCAATTTACACTTTATGGGCTTGTGACTTTATAAATGCTTACAGATTTCTGGTACTTTGCATCAGCACCCTTTAGCTGACTAATACACCCTGCTTAAATTTCTAATGACTCTTTTTATAATTTTGTTTCTGAATGCCTAACTAGCTTCATCTCTTACCCCCTACTTTCTCCCTCAAAAGCCACTCCATATCTTATTCCCCTGCCTGGAAACCATCTTCTGACTACTGATCAGCTCCATCTTTTATTTAACCATGCCTTCCTGTTTATAAAGAAATCAAATTAAGAATTATTTTATCTCTTGATTGGCTCTGTCAGTAGTCCTATATCCCCTGAGCTTATCCCACTTGTGGCATTTCTCATTCTGCAATATCTGTTGATTTCTGTCTTTCTATGAGAGACATTATTATGTACCCCAACAAACACATGTTCTTAATCTTAGTTCATATTCCTCTGGGTGTGAACAATTGTAAATAGGACCTCCTGAAGATGTTCTTCTTAGTTACGACGTGACCCAAATGAATGAGGGAGGGTCATAATCTGGATTACTGGAGGCCTTATAATGAGAAGGCCTCAAGGAGAAGTAGGAAGTCAGCAGGAACCCAGAAGAGGAAAGGATATCACCATGTGATGGGAAGTAAGGATTCAAGGCAAACAACCCAAAGAACTGCTGGCAGCCAGCACCAGGATGCTACAGATTTGGGGGGAAAGCAAACCTTATTGATATCTTGATTTTGGACTTCTAGCTTCTAAAACCATTCACCAATAAATTACTGTTTAAGCCAAAGCCAGTTTGTAGTATTTGTCATAACAGCTCAGGCAAACAAAGGCAGACTGTGACCCACTTATGGCAGGGACTGTTTATTTGGCTTCTTGTTCCATGACTTAGCACAATAACTTACATATGAAGGGATGCAGTAAAAGTTTGGTCAATGAGTTTAAAATAACTATGCTTAATATGATGTGTCCTAATGTAAAAATCAGAATAGGTGGATAACGTAAGCAAAAAGATAGAAACTATAAGAAAGGATCAAAAGGAAATGCTACAAATGAAAAAAAACAAAACAAAACAAAAAAAAACACATTAACAAGAATGAAGAATGCCTTCATGGGCTCATCAGTAGATTTAACATGGCCAAGGAAAAAAATCAGTGAACTTGAAAACAGGTCAATAGAAATTTCCCAAAATGAAATAAAAAGAGGGAAAAAAAGATGAAAATAAAAAACAGAACAGAACATTCAAACTATGAAACAGTATCAAAAGATGTGTCATGCATAATGGGAACACCGAAGGAGAAGAGAAAACAGGAAATATTTGAAGTAATAATAGCTAAGAATGTTCAAATTAGTGACAGATATTAAATCACAGACATAAGAAACTCAGAGAATACCAAGGAGGGTAAATACCAAAAACAAAACAAACAAACAAAAAAACACATGTAGGGATATCACATTCAAACTGAAAACAACAATAGCAAAAAACAATATCTTGAAGGAAGACAGAGACAAATGGCACTTTACCTATATAGAACCAAGGATAAGAATGATAGCAGATTTCTTGTCAGAAACTACAAGCAGGAAGAGTAAGAGTGTAGAGTGAAATATTTAAAGCATTAAAAGGAAAAAAAACACCAACCTAGAATTCTATACCCAGGAATAGTATCCTTCAAAAGTGAAGGAGACCAGGCCCTGCATGCAGATGTGCTACCAGGTCCCATGTGTGGGTGTGCCATTAGGCCCCACCAAGCCATGCAGCAAGATAATGTGACAGAGTGACACAAGGGAGAGCCAAGACGAGATGCACTGAAAAACCAGGAACTGAGGTGGCACAGGTGGTAGGATGCCCCTCTCCCACATCAGAAGTTCCCAGGATCAAATTTCAGTGAAGACGGGAGGAGAAGGATGAGAAGAGAGGGCAGGAAACAGACACAGAATTGCCCAGCAAATGGACACAAAAACAGCGAAGAGTACCAGGGCGGGGGGTAAAAATGGATCAAAGTAAATAAATAAATAATCCTTAAAAAAAAGTGAAGGAGAGGGCACGGATGTGGCTGAAGTGGTTGGGTGTCCATCTGCCACATGGAGGGACCCAGGTTTGATCCCCAGGACCTCCTGGTAAAATAAAAATAGAAGGCATGCAGGCAAGCCGTGCGCTCGTACACAGGGAACCAGGCCCCGCTGAGCCATGCAGCAAGATGATGACGCAGCAAGGGAGAGACACAGGGGAGAGCCAAGACAAGATGTGCCGGAAAACCTGGAACTGTGGTGGCGCAGGTGGCAGAGTGCCTCTCTCCCACATTGGGGGTCCCTAGGATCAAATCCTGGTGAAGACTGGATGAGAAGAGAAGGCAGGAAACAGACACAGAGGATCACCCAGCAAATGGACACACACAGCAAGCAGCGGGGAGGGGGTGGGGGGGACGACGTGGAAATAAAGTAAATAAATCTTAAAAAAAAAAAAAAAGTGAAGTAAATACTTTCTCAAACAAACATACTGAGGGAATTCATTGCCAATAGAGCTTCCCTTTAAGAAATGTTAAAAGGAGTTCTTCAGGCAGAAGAAATATTATGTAGGTAAGAAACCTGTGTCTACATAAAGAAAGGAAGAGCATTAGAGAAAGAATAAATGAAGGTAAAATAAAATCTATTTTTAAATTCTTAATTGATTTAAAAGATGTTTATTTAAAGCAATAACAGTAACAATATATTGTGTGATTATAGCATATTGGTAAGTGAAATGAATGACAGCAATGTCACAAAGGACAGGGGGAGGAATTTGGAATATTCCATTATAAGGTGTCTGGTAATAAAATTGCTATTTGAAAGTGAACTTAAATTAGTTTAAAATATATATTATAAACTTGAGGACAACCAATAAAAAATATTTAAGAAGTTTAAATAATACAGTAAAATAGATAAAATGAGCTCAATTAAAACCAGAGAAGGATGCAAATATTCTTGCTGTCCTGATTTTGTGATAATCAGGGTAGGCTAAATGTATGCTATATTAGAAACCATGCATGTACCCCCAGACCTAGTTTTTCTCCCTAGGTCTGGTTTTTAGAATGCTGGTGATAAACTATGCCTGATTTATTATATGACCATCCTGTATGGGAAGGGACTGTAACTTTGGGTATCTTTGGTCAACCTTAAGAGATATAGCAGGGGGAGGATGTGGCTCAGGTGGTTGGGTGTCCGTCTCCCATATGGAGGGACCTGGGTTTGACCCCCGGGACTTCCAGGTAAAAATTTTAAAGAAAAATATAGAAGGTGCGTGGGCAACCAGGCCCCGCCCACAGGTGAGCCACCAGGCTCCATCCGCGGGTGAGCCGTCAGGTCCCACAAGCCATGCAGCAAGATAATGACATAACAGGAGAGTGACACAAGGGAGAGCCAAGATGAGAAGCACCGAACAACCAGGAACTAAGGTGGCGCAGGCGGTAGTAGGATGCCTCTCTCCCACGTCGGAGGTTCCGAGGATCGAATTCCAGTGAAGACAGGAGGAGAAGGATGAGAAGAGAGGGCAGGAAATGGACACAGTGTTGCCCAGTGAATGGACGCAGAAACAGTAAAAATGGGTAAAAGTAAATAAATAAATAAATCCTTAAAAAATTGTATAGGGGAAGAAGATTTGGACTATAGTTAGTAGTAATACTTTGACAATGTTCTTTCATGATTGGTAACAAACATTTCAAAACAATGCAGGATGTTTGGGAGGGGGGTGATATGTGGGAGCCCTGTATGATGTTATATATGTTTGTTTTGTAAGATCATGATGTTTACTGAACACTTCTAGTTTATGTATGTTTATGTAGGAATGATATACTTCAATAAATTGTTAAAAAAAAAAAAACAAAAACAGAGAAGGCAGAGAAAGGAAGATTCTTTAAAAAGAGCAAATGGAATGAATAAAAGACAAGAATAATATAACTGGGGGAATGGTAGACACAGGAGCAGAAATTGTGTAGGCTATTAATGTTAGGTTTGTATCAATTCATTTTGATTGTTATAGATTTAGGATGTTAAATGTAAACCCCATGGTAATCACAAAGAAATTATAAAAAGAAATACAAAAAAGGAAATGAGAAGGGAATCAAAAAGCTTGAATAAAAAAGATTAAATAAACACAAAAGAAGGCAGCAATAGAGGAAATGAGGGTCAAAATGGTATAAGACATATAAAAAATAAATGGTAAAATGGCTGAAGTAAATCCTGCCTTTTCAGTAATTACTTTAAATATAAATGGATTAAATTCTCCAATCAAAACGCAGAGAGTAACAGAATGCCTAAAAAAGCATGACCCAATTATATACTGTTTACATGAGATTCACCTTAGATACAAAGACATAAATAGGTTGAAAATGAAAGGATGGAAAAAAATAGTCCACATATATGGTAATCAAAAGAGAGCCGGGGTGTATACCAATATCAGACAAAACAGACTCTAAGTCAAAAAACTATTAACAAGAGACAAAGAAGAACATTCTATATTACTAAAAGGGTCAATTTATCAAGAATGTGTAACAATTATAAACATATACACACCTAAAAACAGAGCTCCAAAATATATGAAGTAAACCCTGACAGACTTGAAGGGAGAAACAGAGTTCTACAATAATAGTTGGAGACTTCTATGTACCACTCTCAATAACGGATAGAACATCTGCACTGGAAGTCAATAAGAGAAGACTTGAACAATCCTATAAATCAGGGGTTCGTAACCCAGGGTCCATGGACCCCTTCCATTGAAAGATTTCAGGGGGTCCGTGAGCTTGAATTGAAAAAAATCAACTTGATTAGATGTCCAACATGATATGCATGTTGCCTTGTCAAATACACCACAGTTTAATGTTCTTATTCAAGATAAACAACAGTCTGCACATTGACATGTCTTTAAAAAATAAAATTTAACTAACTTTCCAATATTTTTGATGTCTTGGATTATTATTTAATATGTTAAGTACATATGTATAGTATTATATAGTATGTTTTTATTTTAGTAACTGTATTTCAATATATGTAACTGATTTCCTTTGTAATTTTATTTTATGCATTTAAAAACATTATTCTTGGGACATGTTGGTGCAGGTGTGATATATTTATTAAATAATATACAGTATAGTGTGGACTTAGTATGATTTTTATTCTGATGTAGCATGTTCTGAGTGCAGTGGATAACTGCCTGGAAAATGGTTTTACGATGCTGTGGGAAAACTCGAATTTCTAAATGTTTACTGAAAATGACTGTTTGAACACATGTTGAACTATGTTAGGTTATCAGGTATTGAAATTATGGGAAAGTTTTAAAATATAATTTTGAACAATCCTAAAATTTAATTTAAAGACATGCTGATGTTGAGTGTCATTAAAGTATCTGCCTCTACATTCTGAGAAGGGGTCTGTGGTTCTCACCTGACTGGCAAAGGGATTGGTGGAACAAAAAGGTTAAGAACCCCTGCTATAAATGAATACGACCAAGGATTCTGGGGCATAAAAGGACATTATCAAGAAAATGAAAAGACAATTTACAGAACAGGAGAAAATATTTGGAAATCATATATAAGGGTTTAATATCCAGAATACATAAAGAACTTCTACAACTCAATAACAAAAAGACAAACAATCCAAATAAAAAGGGAGCAAAGAACTTGAATAGGCATGTCTCCAAAAAAGATCAATAAATGGCTAATACACAAATGAAAAGATGCTCAACATCATTAGGGAAAAGCATATCAAAACCATAATGGCCCGGTAAATGGATGTGGCTCAAGCGAACGGGCTTCCGTCTACCATATAGGAGGTCCAGGGTTCGATTCCCAGGGCCTCCTGGTGAAAGGCAAGCTAGCCCACGCGGCGAGCTGGCCCAAGCAGAGAGCTGGCCTGCATGGAGAGTTGGTGCAGCAAGATGTCACAACAAAAGAGACACAGAAGAGAGAATAAGAGACACAGTAGACCAGAGAGTTGAGGTGGCGCAAGGGATTGAGTTCTTCTCTCCCACTCCGGAAGGTTTCAGGATTGGTTCCCAGTGCCGCCTAAAGAAAAGATAAGCAGACACAGAAGAACACACAGAGAGCAGACAGCGAGCACAAAACAACAAGTGGTGGGGGGCAATAAATAAATAAAAATCTTAAAAAAACCAACAACCCATAATGACTCCCTCTCAATCTGAAGCAGAGCAGTCATCACCATTCCAAAATCCTTTAGATTGAGGAATGAACAAACATATAGGAGGAATGCAACTATGGACACCAAAGTAGACATTATAATTGCAGTAACAGAAGAACTTGTAACATTTATATAAAGATAGTGGTTACCAGAGATTCTGAGGGGAGGAGGAGGGAAGAACAGGTGGAACATAGGGCTTTTTTAGGGCATTGGAATTGTTCTGCATGACATTTCAATGATAAATACAGGTCATTATATATTTTGTCAAAACTATAAAACTGTACGGTGCAAAGTGCAAACCATAATGTAAACTATAGACCATAGTTAGTAGCAATGCTTCAATATTTGTTCATCAATTGTAACAAGTATACCACACAAATGTAAGATGTTATCAATAGGGGAAACTGTGAAAGGAGGAGGGGGGGGTATATGGGAATCCCCTATATTTTCTATGTAACTTTTCTATAATTTAAAACTTATTTGGGAAGCAGATGTGGCTCAAGTGATTGAGCTCCCGCCTACCACAGTGAGGTCCCAGTTCAGTTCCTGGTGCCTTCTGGAGAAGGCGGGCAAGACAGCAAGCTGGCGCGACAGGCATGCGCAGTGAGCTGATGCAACAAGATGATACAACAAGGAGACACAAAGAGGAAAGACAATGAGAGAGACAACAAACCAGGGAGCTGAAGTGGCTCAAGCAATTGAACACCTCTCTCCCACATGGAGAACCCAGGTTTGGTTCCCAGTGCCTCCTAAAGAGAAGACAAGCACACAGCAAATGGACACAGAGAGCAGACAGTGAGTGCAAACAACAAAGCGGGGGGAGAATAAATAAATAAAATCTTAAAAAAAACTTATTTAAAAATAAAGTTTAAAAAAACAGATATAATAACCAACTACAATACACACAGCAACATGGCTAAATATCAAAATTATGCTGGAAAAAAAATGAAAATAATTATGCTATGATGGTGAAAGAGTCAAACAACCCTCCCCCCCCCAAAAAAAAAAAAAAAACACAATGAGATACCACTTCATACCCTCAACGACAGCCATTATTAAAAACTGAAAAATTAGTGTTGGTGATGATGTGAAGAAACTGAAACACTCATACACTGCTAGTGGGAATATAAAATGGTACAACCACTGTGGAAAACAGTTTGGTGATTTCTCAAAACATAAAGCATAGAATTGCCATATGACCCAACAATTCCACTTCTAGGTATATACTCTAAAGAACAGAAAGCAGGGACTCAAATACTTGTATGCCAATCTTCACAGCAGCATTATTCATAATAGCCAAAAGAGGTAGGGAAGCGGCTGTGGCTCAATTGGTTGGGCTCCCATTTACGGTTCGATTCCCAGGGCCTCCTGGTGAAGGCAAGTCGGCCCGCGCAGTGTGGCGAGCTGGTGCAGCAAGATGACCCAACAAAGGGAGACAAGCAGACACAGAAAAATGTAAAGCAAACTGGACACAGCAAGCATAAGCAGCAAGGGAGGAATAAATAAATAAATCTAAAAAAAAAAAAAACTAGGTAAACAATCCAAGTGTCCATTAATAGATGATGGATAAACAAAATGTGGTATATACACACCATGGAATATCATTCAGCCATGAAAAAAGTATGAAGTTCTGATTCATGCTACAACATGAATGATCCTTGAAAACATTATGGTAAGTCACAGAAGCCAGGCACAGAAGACCACAATGTATGATACCATTTATATGAAATGTCCAGAATGGCATATTTATAGACAGCAGGTTAATGATTGCTTAAGCTGGGCAAGGGGAAGGAAGGAATGGGGAATGACTGCTAATGGGTATAGGGTTTCTTTTTGGGAGGATAAAAATGCTCTCAAATTAGATTATATTATCATAATGGTTACCATAATGGTTATACAATCTTATGAAAACATTTAAAAAAAAAAAAACAAATACTGAATCATATAAATACCTAAATTGTATGGCAATTGATATGAATTATATCTTGATAAGGCTGTTAAAAAAAAAAAAAAAAAAAGACATTTCCTAGCTCTGTCCACAGAAAGAAAGCCTAGAAGCAATGACCATGCCAGTAGCAGTAAGCACGGGGATTGTGGACTCAAAGTACCATTTCCTACTAAAAGGAATCAAGTCAACACTCAGAAATGACTGATTCCATGTCTAGGACAGGAATTGTTCAAAATGATTATGGAATATCCTATCATACCAGGCACTGTAGGACACTTTATCAAAGACCACTGGGGATGTATGAAAAGGATTCAGAAGCCATCTTTTAGAGGTGGCCAAAGTTGGGGCAATTTTAGCTTCAAAAAGAAGATAACTGCAATGGTTTGAAACACATCAAATATGTAACAATTAATGAGTATATAATGGCAACAACAACAGCAACTCCTCATGGGAGATGCAAGAGAACCAACTGAAAATCTATAAAGGGGAAGAATCAATATATTTTGCCTTTCTTGTATAAACTGTACCTAAGGGTAATGAAATGAGGGAAATTTTGGTGAGGGAAAATTTCTCTTTAGGAAAATATTCCAGCTAGTAAATGAAGAAGGAATGACAGAATATCACCATTTTGTAACTCCTATTGAGTAATGGAACTAGCTAATAATCATCCATGCTTGCTAAAACCAGTACGGTAATAGGAAGAAGGACTGTTCTAATTTTAAAACACTTGACAAGGGGAAAAAAATATATCCTATCTCTCCACCCTGTTTCCTCTAGTATCTCAACTCAATAGGCTTTCAACTACGTCTTCATTCTACCAATTTCTCACTCTCCATCACTGTTTAACTCTCCTCACTTTTCTATTTACATGGCCTAAAATTCATGATCAATTAATATAATTAACCCTTGCAAACTTAAGACTTCCTTGCCTCTCTCTCACATAATTCCTACTTGCTTAGTGAAATCAACTGTAATTAAATCCAACTCTTCCTCTACCCTGTCTGTTGCTGCAACTGTGCAGTTGAGCATGGCAGAAAAGCCATATGGCCACTCCATTTGGGCTCACTTTAAATTCATGAACATGAACATCAAGTGGGTTTTCAATGCTGCCTGGAAATCATATCATACTTCTCTACTCTATTCTCTGTTCCACTCTCCTAAGTGATCATTTCATTCTTTTCCTCTCTCCTCAAACTCCCAATACCTCTTCCACCAACCTCATCCTCAGCTGACTTTCTTGTGGCCTACTTTCACTATGAAGTTGAGGCAATCAGAAGAGAAAGTTCACAAGTTCTCACCAACATATCTGCCCATCTACCTATATCTGTAACCAGGTACTCTTCCCTTCTCTCCTGTTACTAGTATCATTATGCTCCAAGCTAAGGCCAACTCTGCTATTTGTACATTAGATCTGGTTACTTAAGAACACATCTATAGTAATTCTCCCCTTTCTCTCCTGCATCATCAAATTTCTTTTTTTTTATTGGATCATTTCAATAGGTATATAAACAGAGTGACTGTAATACTTCTTCTTTTTTTTTTTTTTTTTTTTTTTTTGCAGGCAGGAAGTTTATTGAGAAGCTCTCCCAGTGGAGGGGATCTGAAGATTTTTGTTTTCTTAAGCATTCTTTTCAATTTTATTGATACATCTTAATAAAGCATAAACCTATTCAAAGAGTAAAATAATGGTTTTCAGTATATTCACGTTTGTGCACTCATCACCCCAGTCACTCCCAGAGCACATTTATTATTCCAGTAATATTAATAAACAAAAAAAAAACAAAGAAAACTCATCACCTCTCAATCTCTCTACGCCTTGCCTGGCATACATAGCTGCCTATTTTTTTTTTCCTTCTCTATAGTATATTTGTACTTATATTTTGTAAAAACAGTCTTATATATGCAACATCACCCATATATGTGTTTTACATGAGGTTTTATTGTACATTCCCATGCTACAGTTTTTAGCTTTTTTCTAGTAATATACATGACCTTCAACTTTCCTTTTCAACCACTCTCATATCCATACAATAGCACTGCTAGTTACTAACAACATGATCTGCTTTAACCATTTCTATTAATTTCCAAATATTTACAAATAACCTTTTTACCAATTCTGCACAAATTAACCCTAACCTTTCCATTCTTTACCCTCCTTCTATTTTCTGGTGACCTATATTCTAATTATTAACTCCATGAGTTTACACAGTACATTTAGTTCATAATAGCGCAATCATACAGTATTTTTCCTTTATGTCTGGCTTGCTTCACTCAACATAACATCCTCCAGTTTGTGAAGCATATGAAAGGTATTAATTTTTTTATTTGTATGGGGCTTTCTCATTCTTAGTATTATATATTTTACTTTTCTTTCTTTTTGTTTTTATCCAGTTTGTCAGGAGGCTATAAGATTTACTTTTTAAAGGGTTGAATTTTAGAAAAACATTCTAATATTGTGTTTGTTGTTTCATTAGTTTGAAATTGTATCTTTTTCTATTTAATACTTCTTAACTCCACTTATCACTCTATTTCACCCTTTCTATTTAGACTAGCAAAACTTCTTAGAAAGTCGTCTATACTTGATATCTCTAATTTTTCTGGTTCAGTTTTCTCTTTGACTCCATACTTCATTGAAATTGCTCTTCAGGGTCACCAGTGACTTTCATATTGATAAATTCAATGCTCCTTTCTTAGTCCTCATTTTACTTGGCCTATCAGCACCATCTGATACAGTGCTCATTAAAACACATTCCTCTCTTGGCTTCCAAGCTTTCCTGCAACCTTTCTAGCTACCTTTTTAGTCTCTTCTGTTGGTTTTTCCTCATTTCCCAGAGTTAGAGTGACCCAGAGTTCAATGCCTCACCTCTACCTTTTTCTATCTACCCTCTTCTCTAAGTGACCTCATTCAGACTCATGGCTTTAATTACTATCTATATGCTGATAATCCCAAGGTATGTTCCAGCCCAGATCTCTCTTCTGAACTTCAGATATATACCCCACTCCCGATTTGATATCTCCACTGTAATGTCCAATGGGCATCTCACACTTCACATATTCCAAACTCAGATCTCACTATTCCCTTATGCTCTAAGTCAGATTTTCCTACATTCTTTTCCTTCTCATACAATGACACCTCCATTCTTCAAGTTGCTCAGACAAAAAGAAAAATATTGCCTTATCTTCTCACATTCCACAACTGTTCTGTTAGCAAATCATGTTAAATGCATTAAACAAATCCCACGAAAAACTTTAAAATCATGACATAGAATCGTAATTATCTAAATGTAAAGATATTAATAGCATGTTGTTAAGTGAGAAAGGTTATAGAACTGCATGCATAGTGATTGCAATTTTTGAAGCCTTTAAGTGCATAAGAATAGATAAATGATGCATATGTATTCACAGAGAAAAGATGGGAAATAATTTTTTTCTCTTTTTTTTAAATTATTTTTTATTTTTATTGTTGTCTTTCTCTTTGTAATTCTATTTCTTTTCTGGAAAGTAAAATTTTGATAGTGGTTACATGGCAGGTAGAATTATGAATGATCTTTGTTTTCTTTGAGCTTTTCTGCATTTTGTGATAGAGGTGGGGCAAGGAGCATGAATTATTTCAGTATGCAGGCAAAACAAAAATTAAAAATAAATAATAAAATAACGGGTTGGGACAATTGATGTCTCATTAAAAAAAAAAAAAAAAAACATTTTCAATGGCCACATCTGAAGAAAAGCAACACTGATGCACAGTCTCGCACATCGCCACTCACAACCATCCTCCACCTTCCATCCACGCAGTATATCATTCTGTCAACGCTCCCACAGTCACGCACAATGACCCACTGTTCATACTGAAACTTAAAAAGGAAAAGCACATCCACAAAATCCGCTTACACACACGACCTCACGGCCACATAAGTCACAGACACATGTCTGGCAAATACAGTCACATCACGCCACACCTCGCCACACGTTCACTGTCCCTCACACACCATTCCCACCGCTTCAGGGAACTACAGACATGGGTACAGCCCCCCATGTGCTGCCCCACCTGGCGTCCTCCTCCAACAACACTGGCACCGGCGTCGCAGGCCCCCACTCCAACCTAGCACAAAGAGCCCCGGATTCAAAGCTTCTCCAGCACTCACCACCGAGCCCGCGGACACAAGTCCCGATTCCACACAATGCCGCCCAAGTGGAACCGCGGGTCAGGGCTGAGAACCCGGCGCCACTGAAGTCAATGCAGATTCTGGCTGAGAGCAATCCCAGCCCGGGTCCGTTAGACGCCGGACCACACTTCCCAGAGGGCCCCGCGGCTCACCCGGATGGGGCTGGCACTCCTGTTTGCAAGAAGGGAAAAGAACCAACTGCGGTGTTTTAGAGCGTCCAGAAGCGCCGAGGAGCTCATCGTAGGATCTTGCGTGAGCGGACTCTCTTGAGCGTCGCACTCTGAGCCTGGGAGTGCGACTTGGTGCTGAGAAGAATCCAAATAGACCCTATGCGTTCCAGCTCTGGACCACATTTCCCAGAGGCCTCCGCAGCCCAAGATTATTTCCCACCAAAAGGTGCTTCCGCCTTGCGGTAGGCTGTGTCTTCGCGGTCCCCAGGGCACCTGTTCCGTGAAGAAAGCACCAATTAGTAGCTTTAGTTCCGTCTGGGTCGGAGTGCGTTGGTGACTGGATTTCAGCGGCGTGAAGGTGAGGAAAGATCAGTGTCCCGTAGCGGAATGGAAGTGCCAGCCCGTGCCTCAAACTCCACACAGCAGTCAGAAGAGGAAGGGACGGCATTGTGTGACTGGGAGATTTCGGCCGTGGAATTTGGGGTGGGACTCTGTGGAGTGGAGAGACTCTGAAGTCCAGTGACTTTTGAGGTCGTAAGAAAATTTGCTACCGTTCGTGTGGCCATGGTCGCATTGTGTGTTCTTGTGACGACTGTGACCCTGCGGCTTTGTTAGAGGCAGTGTGCTTGTGTCATTACTTTCTGGACTTCTCCATTATGACTGTGAAAAGGTGTTGTTGGACTTGATATGTCCAAGGACTACTTGCCTAATTTTTCTTTGTTTTAGTGTTGGGAAGCCACTGACGCGGTAAGCGCCTCTGTGGCCCTCTCCCAGCCCTGACCGAACCCCCTTCCTTTCTATTGTGTGCAGAAGTTTCGATGTCTCCATTTCCCAGCCTGGGAGAGACGTTAGGTCTAATGGAACGGTCTTACCTACCTTGAACCTAAACCCAGGAAGAAGCAGCCCTAACTGCTTATTATAGGACAGCAGCTCTGCACAAGGGTTGCTTGATACATGCTTTTTGCCCAGTGGCAGGGCCCCCTTCACCTAGGGTGTATAAATACTTGTTAAAATTAAAACATGATCACACTTTGGTTAGATCTCAGAGTTTGAGTCAATTTATGAATTAGAGAGACACCAATCACCAGGAGACAGAGAAGAGTTCTGCTGAGCAAAGACAGCAACGGGTTTTTATAGGCTGAATAAACAAATACATTGGGAGATAATTTCTGTTGGTTAGTGCAGACTACTTTTCCTAATATGGTTTGTTAAGCTGGTTGCTTAGGAATAAGTAAGTTGGCTAACAATAACTGGTGGGCTCTACTTAAATTTGGTTTTCTGGGCGAGCCAGACATTTACGGGAAATAGAAACTTGCTTAGGTTTTGGGTTTTGCTGATATGAGGTGCCTCCATGTTGGGCCTACTAGAATTTATTTATCAATCTCACACACACACACACACATACACACACACACGGCATTTTGATCCAGTCCTCAGCCAACCTGAGGACTGAGATAAAAATTTAAGACATTAGTGCCATTCTCAGTTACCATCTGATGGCTCCAGGTGGCACTCTTCTGTCGTTCTAGATGGACACTATTTGGCAAGATAGCTAGGTGCAACCATTTAAAACTTTAGAGAGACTGCAGATCAACCGGGAGACTATTATGATTACTATGAGTAGTAAAATTGCCAATGTTTGGAGTATGCTTCTGAGCCAAGGATCCCAGGACCTAAACCAACTGAAATCAGAGAGATCAAAGAACAATCCCAAGGAAGGACTTACTTGCTTGAGCCGTGTGACTTGTTTGACTATTTCATGTAACTTCATTTTGACTTCCCCAGAAGTGTTTAGCTAGGTACAGCAGGTGATGTTGATAACAGCACAAACTCTTCCTTGCTCAGCCAACAAATAGTCAAGCTCAATTGTTATCTAAAACAATTCTAGCTAAAAAATCTAAAGATTTTTGTCATGCAGCAATAGCTTTTGCATGCATTTCTCCTACTATTATACTCAGCAATTTCTCCTACTATTATAGGTAAGTTTCTAATCATATTTCCATTTACATTAACTCTAATCAAGGAAATAATCCAACAAAAGAGGTCCATCCAGTGTCAGGCTCAGGAATGTAAATTAAGTGAGGTAATCCAGTGTGAAACTTTGGATTTATTATAAATTTCTAAGGGAGCTACTAAAATGCCCAATCCACATTGTCGAACATACACCAACCTTCTCTACACTGAAATGCCTGGCATATGGAGACTGTAGGTCACAGTCTTGGACCCTCCCACAAATGAAAATATAACCCAAAAGTATTCATAGAATGCCAGTGAGGGTTTGATTATCGTTTCAGGGGATACTCGAATTGGCTGTTTCTAACCATGCATTGCTTATGGAATAGTCACAATATCCAATATCGAAAAGGGGCCAAAACATCATTTTTAAATGGATCATTATACATAGTGGAGCTATGAGGCAAGTGGTATTGTAGTGAGAGTACTCTCTAAGCCAATCATGCATTAACACATAAAGAATTTGGCCATCAGGGCACAGGCCTCTTTCTACATTTGTGAGGTTAAAACAAGGAATGGGTGACAGTGGCTGTAATAGCCTGACCCTATAAGTATGGGTGATTTTGCTAGCTTCATTGTAAGAAACCGCAGCATTTGGAATCCGTAAAAAATTGGTCACTGGCAGAATGAGAGGATCCCCTGGATCATGAACAGATTGGGGTTTATGCTGGCAGATCCAGCAGTCAGTTAGATCCCCCCCCCCCCCGCCTTTTGCAATGCCCTGGGAAAAGTGAATGATAGTATTGTCTTTCCAGGCCATGGCAAGGAGAAAGGAAGAGGCAAACAAGAACAGCTTAAATATCTTTCGTGGTAGCATTTTCTTAGCAAGATGGAAAAGGTGTGCAAAAGGGATGTGGAAACAATGAAAATGTGAAAATGCAACAATAATTGCAAGGAATAATATGATTTTTTAAATGTGACAGGAATGTTAGGGGCCTACGGAGTTCTCATTCCATGATCTTGGGCAGAATCTGTCTACCTCATGAAGCCATCTACTTCTCATCCTGGTAAATTTTAGTTGTAGGTCCCTGGTTTGGTCACAGGTCCAATCATTGGAGGGGGAGTCTTTTTAAGTTGTGAGATGTGAACCCATGGTTCACTCCCTTCTGGTATGACTGCTGTATCAGAAGTTAAGAGTACTTGGTAAGGTCCCTTCCAGTGTGGTTCAAGGGCTGTTTTGCAATGATATCGCTTCCAGTACATGCAATCATCAGAAGTTAGAGTGTGAGGAGTCGGAAGGAGATTTGGATCTGGAAATGCATCCCTTACCTGTTGGAAATAATATTTTGCATAAGTCATTAGAGATTTACAATGCTGAGTTATCTCCTGCTCAGGTAGCATGGAATCAATGTTAAGATGAAGGCCAATTGACATAGATCTTCCAGTGATAATTTCATGGGGAGAAAGTTTATTTTTCCCAAAATAAACTTTTTGAAGGACTGTAGGGTCAGCGGAAGAACTTTAGGCTGTGGTAACCCAGTTTTCTGGGTTAACTTAGACCATTTAAATTTTAAATGCCATTTATTCTTTCCACCTTTCCAGATGATTGAGAGTAGAAGAGACAATGATGATGCCAACTTGTTTGCAATCATAGTTAGAGTTTTAATGACCTGTCCAGTAAAATGAGTGCCTCGGTTACTAGAAATGATTGAAAGCCTTCCCCAGGTGGGGAATACATTTTCTAAAAGTTTTTTTATCCTTACAACAAGGAAAGGCCTCTGTCCACCCTAAGAAGAAGCAGACAGTGAACATAGTTATGGTTCATGACGGGTGGCATATTTGAATGAAGTCAAGGTGTAAATGCTCAAAGGGGTCAAAGGGAGGCGGCATATAACCTCTAGCAATGGGGATGGTTATTTCCCCAGGTTGTGCTGTTGACAAATTATGCGTTTATTGTAAATGTGGGCAGCAGCCTGTAGCAGTTTGATATCATTTGTGAATTCCAAAAAGAGAGATTATGTTTGTAAACTGGTCCGTTCCTTTGGGTGTGATACACTTTGACTGTATTAGATTCCACTGAGATGTCTTTGATTAAATTATGGTTAAGATTAGGGCTTTGATTCGACCACGTCAGTAGGGTGTAACTCAGTTTAAGTCCCCACCCCTTTGGTGGGCTATATAATATATATATATACCGTTCATTCTGCCTTATTTGGGAACCTGCTTTTTCTAGTGCACGTCTAAGATGAGTAATCTTATTCAGCTGAGAAGTTCTCCATCAGGACCATTATAATTCTAGGTTATCCTTAGTGATCTTCTGGCATTTAGTTAAGTAAACACAACTCTGTGCCCCATAATCCTTAAACATAAAAAATGCTGGGGGTGCTGGCCAGTGGAGTGCCCTTAGAATTTGAAGATTAGCAAGCCAGCAGCAAAAATGCTGTTGACCCCGCAGCAAAAATGCTGTTGACCCCTCAGCAGAAATGCTGTGAACAAAACCCTTATAAAGGACCTTCCTGCTGAGAATACACTGTTAACCCCTGGACAGAAACTGTAAATTTGGAGACCTCAAACACAAAAAGAGTGGAGCTTGAATCTGAAAGTAACTCACTGACAACTCTGACAAGCCAGTGAGATGGACAGAGAACACAAAGGGTTTGAGTGGGCACCATGTCTACAGTTCGTGTTGTTTGCTGAGTCATCAGTAGTTTCCTTTCATCCTTTCATAGTCGTCAAAATAACTGTTAAAATAAAAACTTGCACAAATTTTGGTTAGATCTCAGAGAATTTAATTGAATCAGTTCATGAATTGGAAAGACTCCAATCGTCACAAGGTAGAGAGCTCAACTGAACAAAGAGCGATGGATTTTTATAGGCAGAATAAGAAAGTACATTGAGAGACAGTTTTATTGGTTTAGTGCAGACTATGTTTCCTAATATGCTTTACGCAGGTAGTTGCTTAGGAATGAGGAAGTTACCTGGCATAAGAATGAAGAAGTTAGCTGGCAATAACTGATCGACTATTTAAATCTGGTTTTATGGGCGAGCTGGGTATTTACAGGAGATAGAAACTTGCTTAGGTTTTTGGTTTTACTGATATGGGCCTTAGCATGGGCACATTCATTTTGGGCCTACTAGATTTTATTTATCATCCTCAACACTCAAACAGCACAGGGTCTCTATTGTCCAACAAGAAGTGGGGCATGCAGAGCCACCATTCACCAAACCTGATCCAAGCAGTTGGCTTCCCTGGAAGACTGGCCACAGTGGAATCTCTTCCCCTGCTCTTCTGGACTCTTTGTGCTATGTAAGTAATAAAGTGGTCACATACTAAAATTCCTCTTGTTCCTGAGTCTGTGTTCCCATGACATACCATATAGCCACTCACTACACAGACTTTGGCACAGCAAGCAGTGTGCACAGGGAAGTGTGGAATGGGTTGATTTTTTTGGCCTTTCTTTTCATTGCTCTTACATTCTTTTTGTACAATAGAGTCTTGGGCAACATAGGACTCATGGTTTTGTGGGCTAAACTGAGGGGTTGCCCCCGCCTACCAACCTGGGTAGGGTTACTGACCTACAACTGGGGGACCTAGGGCATGCTGTCTCTTTCTTTTGGGGGAAGGACAGCAATAAATGTGACTTTGAGAATCCCCCCATGAATGCCAGGTAGTTGGCTAGCTGGTTCCATGCTGAGATCAGTGCGGTTGGAGCTTCCACTACCTCAGCGTGCACCCCCTGGCTCATGGCTACTTTTTTTTTTTTTTTTTCATTCTGGAACCAGGCCCACCTGCATTCAGACCACCCAGACTGATCTTGAGGTTAGTGTGAGGCAGAGGCTCCTCATTATCCAGGAGACTATTAGAACTGAAGGTGGGCAAGCCTTTAAGGAACAGGAGATATGGGATATGAAAGATATGGACAGAAGCCTGGGGAGAATCTCTTTTCATGGCTGTCCCAACTTTATGATGAAAGCACCACTATCACTCTGATCAGCCAGGCAGTATGAAAGAAACTTAGCCGGCTAACTTCCAACCCCATCCTCCAACAAATCCTTGGTCAATTGGAATTAAGGGAGGAGGAGAGTAGGGGTCGGGAGAGAATAGCTGATGGTGTAGCTGCAGGTGCTCTGTGGCCACAGCCTCTGTTTGGATCCTTCAGGGACTCAGACGAGCAAATCCCACTCTGGGTGACCTCCCTTGAATTCCAGCTAAGCCTTGGGATATCAAGGAGGAAGCCATGGTCACGCTGTGACAACTGGGTGTTGGTGCATGGATATTCCATTTTCACAGGAGGGATTTAGCCCATCACCAGATTCCCATTTTGTGGCAGGACATTGCTGGTTTTATTAGAAAGTGGCCTCCTGAATAGGGCAACAAGCTGGTGTTCTTCCTCACTCCAGGCTACCCCTGGGAGATGCAATTGAGTGTGATTATCGTACCTTCCATGTTTGGGGCAAGGATTCCCGTTTTAGGCCTTCCATTTTAGGGTCCCACTTGCCAAGCTATGTTCTTGTGGCTCCTAGAGCAAAGAAGAGTCCCAAATGACACCATAGATGGGATTTTCAAGGGAAAACTTTGGGAAAAATATAAACTAGGAGGGCCATGGGCTAGACTGGCACAATATGCCCCTGCTCAACCCCTCCCCAGAATCCCCAGATACGGACAGTAGAAGAGGAGGAGGATCCTGAAGATCTGCCTCTCCCTTGGTCCCTGACTGAGGAATCTGGCCCCCAGTAGGGACCTCTTTACCCAGACTTGACTAAATTAAAAATGGTCTAGGAGTGAGAGCAAGGACCCCAACCAGTCCACAGTGACCAAAAGCCATATACCCCACTGTGTGTACAATTTGGGGGCAGTGAACAAACCTTTATGGCCCTTTTGGATGTAAGCACCCAGATCATTGTCCAGGAGACGCAGAAGATAGGGAGCCATGAATAGCTTTGAGAGGCTTTCCACACAGGCTTGGGGATGGGAGGTTACTGCTGCCTTGTGGGTTGGTCCCTTTGGTACTTTAGATGCCCCTGTGATTGTGTTTACTGCCCGGGAATGCATTATAGGAATTGATATCCTACACCACCGCATATGCCAGTAGCAACTGTGGAAATATGTTACCACATCCCAACAAATTTTGGCCATCACAGTTGGGCAAGTGACAGACCGCAAACCCCCAGTGCTCCCATCTTCTCTCTGCATTGTCCAGCAGCAGCAATACCACCTCTCTGGTGGGGAAAAGACATTATGAACTCATAAAGGACCTTCTATATGTGGATGTTCTTAGATCAGCTTTCTCTGCCTGTAATAGCCCGGTGTGGCCAGCGAAAAAGGTGAGTGGAAGGAACATGGCAGATAACTATAGACTATTCGGGCTTAAATGCAGAAGTGCCCTCTTTGGCACCTGTGGTCCCAGACATTCTGTTATTTGCATATTGGCACCAACGATTCCTCATCTTGTTATCCTCCTGGCATCTCTAAATTGGGTGACATGGAAAACAGGTACTTTCCACTGGGGAACAGAGTTGGAGCAGGCCCTGCAGGAAGTAAAGTACCATTTCAGCCTACCTCTAGAACCTTTAAAGTTTGGATCTCCATTCAAGCTACAGGTTTCTGATACCCAGACCCACACTGACTTGTCCCTCTGGCAGAACGAGGGAGCAACAGGAATTTGCAGACCCCTGGGTTTTTGGACAAAGAAGTTCCCAGGTATAGCCCAGCACTACCCTCTTTGAGAGGCAACTTCTGGCATGCTATTGGGCCTTGGTGGAAATAGAAAGGATCATTGAGTGTTCTCAGGTCCTCCTGAGGCCAGAAATCGTCATCATGTCCTGGGTCCTGGGTAATCAAAACACTCACCTAGGCAATGCCCAACAACAGAGTATCATCAAATAAAAGTGGTACATTCAGGATCATGCTCGCCAGGGGTCCCCAGGGAGTAACACACTCACATGAGCAAGTGGCAGAGGCCTTCCTCGATGATCCTCTTGCAACAACAGATAAGGGCCCTTTCTTCCCTGCACTGGCATCTTGGGGTCCCTGACTCAAGGATGCCCTACCAGATGCTCAACACTGGTTCACTGATATATTAGCCAAGCCGAGCCATCTGGTGTCCATTGGGCAGCAAATGCTGTTTCCCTTGCCTCGGGCAGACTCTATACCACCTTTGGCACTGGAAAAAGTACCCAGTGAGCTGAATCGCAAGTGGTCTTCTTGGCCCTGGAACACTCGGACCAAAGCACACCTGTGAACTCGTTTACTGACTCATAGGCCATCACCAATGACTTAGCAGTCTGGTCACTTTCATAGAGAATGCAATTGGAGAATCAAAGGTTCCCCAGTGTGGGGAAGGGACCTTTAAAAATGACTGGCTGTGTAAAAAGGCACCATCTATGTTACCCATATTGATGTGCATGGCAAGGGCCCATATCATGATAAACATCATTGGAAAGACCTAGCCGATAAAGGATACACCAAGCTGCTTTTCTCACCTGATGAAGCTGGATATTCTCCTTGGAGAGAGGTGAAGGATGATCCCTGTCTGGAGGATGAGAACAATAAATTTATGCTAAATGACATTTGTGAAATAGCTGAATTTCCCATGGCTGCTTCCGCTGCTTGGTGGGTCCACCACTGAACTAAGCATGGAAATTCTGATACCATAAAATTATGGGTCCAGGAGCATGGAATACCTCTCTTGTTAAAAGAGGCCAAATCTCCTGGAATCTCGGTGGAGTGCACCTCCTACTCTACAGCTCAATGGACTCACCCAGAACACCTGGCGGGGAGATGATGATGGACAATGGCCATCCTAAGGAATGGAGAGAGTCTGCAGCTGCAGGCAGGATAATCTCACCCATCTTATCCATGGGATATAAGCCCCCTCTCACTTGGAGGTGGAGTGAACATCACCATCCCAGACTCCTCAGGATTGGGGGAAGAGCTATGGACTAGAGTGGGCTTACTGGTATTCTGTTATAGACATATTGTGATTCAAGTAATGGAAGAAATTACAACAATGTGGAGCTAGTGGCCACTGGATGCTCTGGGGGCAGGGAGAGGGAAAAGCAGTTGTAATACAGGGGCTTTTTCAGGACTTGGGAATTATCTTGAGTGACATTGCAATGACAGATATAGGCCATTTTATATCATCATATTACATGCAGAATTGTGTGGGAGAGAGTGTGGTCTACAATGTGAACTATGGTCCATACTTAATGGCAAAACCCCAGGATGTGTATATTCATTGCAGGTGATGTGCCACACTAATGAAGGATGTTTATGTGGGAGGTTGTGGGAGGTGTAGGAGGTGGGGCATATGGGAATCCCTATAATTTTTGTGTAACATTTATATAATCTAAGTATTTTTTTTAAAATAATAAAAATTTATTTGAAAAAAAGAGGCCAAATCTGCCATCTACCAATGTGAGAGATGTCAATTACAAGCCAGAGCCCAAAAAGGTCATGTAGGGGCTATTCCCAGAGGGGCTGCACTGGGCCATTCATGGCAAGTTGACTACTCTGGCCCTTTCCCACCATCCCAAGGTATGCCCTATGCCTTGGTTGAAGTAGACATCTATTCAGGCTATGGCCTTGCCTTTCCAGTTTGTCGTGCAGATATAGTACATACATAGGATACCTTGGAAAAATGGCTCTGTCGTCCCTTTGGGTACCCAGACTACATCTCCTCTGACCAAGGATTTCATTTTCTTGCATAATACGCTCAACAGTGGGCCCAGACTCATGGAATTAGATGGAACTTACACATCACCCACCACCCACAGGCAGCTGGCATTGTGAAGAACTTTAATGGCTGCCCAAAAAAGGAGCTTCAGTGTCTACACTCTGACAACTCTCTTACTGAATAGACTGTTGTCTTACTTGGGCCCTGTGGCCGTTGGGCAGTTTGATGTAATTATGAATTCCAAAAATATAATTGGATCATGCTTGTAAACTGATCTGTTAATCTGGGCATGACTAAGTTATGATTAGGGCGTTGACTGGGCCACATCAGTAGGGCGTTGAGCCCCACCCCTTGGCGGGTGGGGAATCGAATATAAAAGGCAAGGCAAAGAACAGAGTAGAAGCAGTTTTTGAGAAGCAGTTCTGATGATGGAGTTTTTTGTTTTTTTTTTTTAAACATTTATTTATTTACTTTATCCATTATAAACGCCCCCTTCCCCATTTGCTGTTTTGTGTCCATTCGCTGGGCAATTCTCTGTATCTGTTTCCTGCCATCTCTTCCCATCCTCCTCCTCCAGTCTTCACCAGGATTCGATCCTGGAGACCTCCGATGTAGGAGAGAGGTGTTCTGCCACCTGTGCCACCTCGGTTCCTGGCTTTCGGGGCTTTCAGAGCATCTTCTTTTGTCTCCTGTTACATCATCATCTTGCTGCATGGGTCCCGGGGCCTGGCAGCTCACCGGCACACAGAGCCTGGCAGCCCATGCGCCTTCTATATATATATATTTCTTATTTTACCGGGAGGTCCCGGAGATCAAACCCAGGTCCCTCCATATGGCAGACAGACGCCCAACCATTTGAGCCACATCCGCCCCCCTGATGATGGAGTTTTGATGTTGGAAAGACGGCCCCAGGAGAAAAGAAGTGAGCCTTTCACCTGATAATTTACAGCTGACCTCGTGGAGGAACCAGAATAGCTAAGCCTGGAGAGAAACGCAGCCCCAGGAAGAGAGGAACACAAGAAGCCTGAACCCTGGCAAACATTGGCAGCTGTCTTACTCCAACACGTGGCTTTGGTGAGAGAAGAAACTTAATGCTTTATGGCCTGGTATCTGTGGACTTCTACCCCAAATAAACACCCTTTATAAAGACCAACCCATTTTTGGTATTTCACATTAGCACCCCTTTGGCTGACTAATACAGGCCCTCTGGAAGCTAAACTCAACAGTACACTGGAAGGGAAACATGGCCTTTTCCCACTTCCTAGCACAAGGAGGGGACGAGGGCAGGTGAGAAACTCGGGCTTTTCTGTGCACCTGCCCTTAAACCCATCAAGATAAGGATTGGCCCCCCTTACAGGCCCACCACTTGGGACTCTCCTTTCAGCCAGTCAGTAGATCATCCCACCTTTTACCCCATTATACCCTCTACACTATTCCCAGTATGGTGGGCAGTTAGGGCCACCAGGTGGAAGGGTGGGATGACAAAAGCTGGCCTAAATGTGCTTAACACACATGGGGTGACAACCCAGTGGGCTAGACCTGAGAGGCCTGACGTACACATACTAGAGGTTAGTGTTCAATGCCTACCTCTGGTTGGGCAACCAGTCCCCTTGGGAGTGGTCATGGGATACTTTTGAGGAATCCTGACAATCCCCATCTATCAGGAAGGGGTGAAAGTGGGCAAGAATCTTGAGTAAGGCACTCAGATCAATAGGAAAGAAGTGAGGTTATAGCTTAGGGTAAGGGGCAGACAGACTGGTTGGCCTTCGAGGGAAAAGATTAGTTACTGCAAATAGGCCCAAAAAAGTGTTTCCCATGGGAGGTGGTTGCATGACTACTCCATCAGGGCTAGTTACTTCTCCCCACTCCTGTTTTCTACAGTTTTGTCCAGGAGAAACCTGGAAGAAAAACACCTTTATCCGCTTGACACAGGCAATTGTGGTGGCAGGAAACCTCACCAACTGCTGGATTTTCCATCTGACACTTTGCTCCCTCTTCCCACTTTACCAAGTCTGGATTGACAGTCAAGGAGCTGATTTTCCCTGCCACATGTTTGAACTAACATTAAAAAAAGTCCTTCATTTTCACCCTGTAACAAAGATAATGGCATAGCCATTGGCTTTGCACTCTTCTTCTCCACACACCTGGAGAACCTGTCAGGATGCAACAACTCCCGATATAATAAAACTGGAAAATAGCTCAGTCATCTTTCACATTTATTATCTCAAGCAAAGCATGATTTGTCTAGGGAGGGGGTTCATGATTCTGGATTCACCTCTTTTGATAAATCATTATTGCCCTGGCTGGACACATGATATGCATGAGCCCTTCAGGCTTAGCAAAAATCATTAGACTCTCTAGTCAAAGTAGTGTTTGATAATCACATTGCCTTAGACTTCCTTCTAGCCCAACAAGGAGGCATATATGCCACCTCCTGCTATAGGTGGGTTAATACCTCAAGGGAGGTGGAACAGGAGGCGACTTATATCCAACAGCAAGCCCACCTACATATCTGAGGTGACATTAGACTTGTCAGTTCATAAACTTCAGGAATCACTTAGTATATGCTCTTTTTGCATCTACCTTCTTTTGGTCAATGTGTTTGTGAGATTCATACACATTGTTGTAGTGTCTCAGTATCTCATTCCTTTTTATTGATGAGCAAGATTTCATTGTATGAATATAAACCAATGATGTTTATCCATTCTCTTGTTGATAGGTATTTGA
The DNA here is from genome assembly GCA_026826555.1 of Tolypeutes matacus. NCBI lineage: Eukaryota > Metazoa > Chordata > Mammalia > Cingulata > Chlamyphoridae > Tolypeutes > Tolypeutes matacus. The sequence continues at coordinate 1,108,546 of JAKSZT010054567.1, read as the reverse complement.
ATTGTGTCCAGTTTGGAACTATTTTAAATAAAACTGCTCTGTGCACTCTTATAGATGTATATATCTTTTGGTTCATATATGCTTTATTTTGCTGGATATATACTCAGGTATTGCACTGCTGTATCACACACCATAATATTTTAGAGTGTCATCATTTGCAAAGACCCTGTTTACCAGTATGACTACTTCCTCCATGTTGCTTATAGCACCTTTTGTCTCTCCACCCACTCCCTCTACAAATTTTATTATCATTCCAGTCTACTAGCTATACTCTATTAGGACAGCTCATTTGAAAGATACCTTGATGTCCTTTGAGATAAATCCTAATGCCTCTTCTTAATCCTTTATGATATTGACCCTCCTTTTGTAATTCCATCCTGGGCATCCTGTTTATTGGCAGTTTGTTTCTTCTCTTATATTTGTTTCTTTTATCTGACTTTCACTAGCTTCATTGTCTTCTTTGTCCCATGATGCTTTCCTTAAATCTCTCCCATCACCCTTCAGATGCTGAATCAAGTATGCACAAGGCCCCCTTTAAATGCCAGTCAATGATATGTTCAGGGTATGCAGACATAAATAATACTAAGTTCTACCCTTTAAGAACCTCTTTTTGAAAACAGGGAGATAGCTAAATAGGTAACAATGAAATGGATAAATACTCTGATATTTGTGGCCATATGGGTAGGGTCTAAACTAGATTCTGGGTGTGAAGTTAGATACAGTTGTAATGATAAAAGTCAGAAATGAAGACTAAAGACACATTTCACCTCTTGTGAATGAGAAAACCTAGGGAAAAGGAATGGAAAAACAATTATCTATCAGAAGGAAGAATAGTATAAATCCAAGTGAAGATAAACAAATGACATCTTAGAACTGGAATTGAGATGGGGGACAAAAGAAAGCCTGCTATGACTATACACATAATAGAGATGTAGTACTTGTATATTCTAGTGAGTTTTCCTGTCCTCTCTGTGAACTTTTGAGTTACTTACAAACTGTAGCATTTGTGATCACTCCTTATTTTGTATTTTATTGTTGCATCAGTTAATTTTTAACTGTGTTGATTTTTTCTTCTTGTTTAGTGAACAAACACTTAATGAATGCCTACCATATACCAAGCTCTCTCGTAGACTCTGAGAACACAATTCTGGGTCCTTAGTTCCTACAGAACTTATTTGTTGCATTCTAGTGGGAAAGACATAATATGTGTGTAAGGAAACAATAATTACATGTTATAATTAGTAATATTTAGAGATATTGGCAGGCAGTGGTCAAGAGCTCAGATTTCTCCCTACTTCTTTTGACCAACACCCCCAATTCCTCCTCACCAACTGAAAATACACTGGGGAACAGGGATAAGTTCATGACTATAAACACTCCCATTTGAATAAAAGAAGAATGGCAAGCACAAAGAAGTCACTGCTCCTGGGCGATTCTCTAAACCCTCTATGCAGATTCCCACTTAGAGGGCAGTTAATGTCATTTTCCTTGAGAGGCAGAAAATATAGTGATGAAATTTCTTTACATTGCTCCCAGACAATCCACAGACCATTGAACAGTTTGACTTCATTTACACATTCCCTCCTGAATTGATTCCTACATTCATCATTTATTTGAATCCTACATATTTTTAAAATTCCACAGGACATTATACTTTTCATTTTAACAGTCACTATTCATTTGGTTTTACCCACATATTTATCATTTGCTTTGATCTTCATTTCTCCTCACATCTTTATCTTTCCAACCAATTCAATTTTCTTTCTGAATTAAATTTGTCTTTTAGAATTTTCTTCAGTGTGTCTGCTATGGATGAAAACTCTCTCAGTTTTTATTCATCTGATTTTTCCTTTTGGTCTTAAAGGGAATTTTCACTGGGAATAGAATTCTAGGTTGCAAATTATAATCTTTCAACTCATCCAAAATATCATTCTTCTAATTGCTCACATTTTTTGCCATTAAATTATCACCTGTTTGTGCTCCTTTAAACATAATCTATCTTTTTTTTCTGGATACTTTAAGAATTTTTTCTTTGTTTTTGGTTTCCTTCAGTTTCAATGTAATCTATCTAGTTATGGATTTCTTTTTTATTTCTTCTGTTTATATGTATGTGCCCCTGTGTGTGTGTATGTATGATTCTTGATTAATAAGAATTGAAGTCAATCCTCTCAAACCCTGCTGCTACTTTATCAACTAAGTTTACGTAATATTCTAAATACTTTTTGTCATTTTAACAATGTTTACAGCATCTTCACCAGGAGTAGATTCCATCTCAACAAACCACTTTCTTTGCTCATCCATAAGAAGCAAATCCTTATCCATTGAAGTTTATCATGAGATGGTAGCAATTCAGTCATATCTTCAGATTCCACTTCTTTTTTTTTTTTAAGATTTATTTTATTTATTTATCTACCCCACTTCATTGTTTGAGGTCACTGTATGCTCTCTGTGTCCATTTACTGTGTGCTCTCTGTGTCTGCTCGTCTTCTCTTTAGGAGGCACCAGGAACCAAACCCGGGACCTCCCATGTGGAAGAGAGGTGCTCAATCACCTAAGCCACCTCAGCTACCTGGTTTGTTGTGCCTCTCATTGTCTTTCCTCTTTGTGTCTCTTTTGTTGCATCAGCTTGCCACGCCTGCCTGCCGCACCAGCTCACCTTCTCCAGGAGGCACCGGGAACCAAATCTTGGACCTCCCATGTGGTAGGTGGAAGCCCAATTGCTTGAGCCACATCTGCTTCCCCAAATTCCACTTCTAATTCTAGTTCTCTTGTTATTTCTACCACATCTGCAATTACTTCCTCCACTAAAGTCTGGAACCCCTCAAAGTCATTCATGAGGATTGGAATTAACTTCTTTCAAACTCCTGTTCATGTTGATATTTTGACCTCCTCCAATGAATCATGAATGTTCTTAGTGGCATTTAGAATCAAGAATCCTTTCCAGAATGTTTTCAATTTGCTTTGCCCATATCCATCAGAGGAATCACTATCTATGGCAGCTATGGCCTTATGAAATGTATTTCTTAAATAATAAGACTTGAAAGTTGAAATGACTCCTTGACCCATGGGCTGCAGAATGGAAGTTGTGGGAGCAGGCATGAAAATAACATTCATCTCATTGTCCATCTCCATTAGAGCTCTTGGGTGCCCAGCAGTAATATTTTGAAAGAAATCTTTTTTTCTGAGCAGTACATCTCAACAGTGGGCTTAAAATATTCAGTAAGCCATGTTGTAAATAGATGTGCTGTCATCCAGGCTTTGTTCCATGTATAGAGCACAGGCAGAGTAATTTTAGCCTAATTCTTAAGGGCCCTAGGATTTTTGGAATGGCAAATGAACATTGGCTTCAACTTAAAGTCACCAGCTGCATTATCCCCTAAAAAAGAGTCAGCCTGTCCATTGAAACTTTGAAGCCAGGCATTGACTTCTCTTTTCTAGCTATGAATGTCCTAGATGGCCTCTTCTTCCAATATAAGACTGTTTCATCTACATTGAAAATCTGTTGTTTAGTGTAGCCACCTTCATCAATTATCTTAGCTAGATCTTCTTGACAACCTGCAGCCACATCAGTACTTGCTGCTTCACTTTACACTTACAAGTTATAGAGATGGCTTCTTTCCATAAGTCTCTTGAAGCAATCTCTTTTAGTTTCAAACCTTTCTTCTGCCACTACCTCAGCTCTCTCAGTCTTCAGAGAATTGAAGAGACTTAGGGCCTTGCTCTGGATTAGGCTTTGGCTTAAGGGAATCTTGCGGCTGGTTTGATCTTCTATACAGACCACTAAAACTTTTTCCGTATCAGCAATAAGGCCATTTCGCTTTCTTATCATTCAAGTGTTCACTGGAGAAGCACTTTTAATTTCCTTCAAGAACTTATCCTTTGCATTCACAGCTTGGCTAACTGTTTGCTACAAGAGGCCTAGCTTTCAGCCTATCCTGGCTTTTGACATGCCTTCCTCACTAAACTTAACCACTCCTAGTTTTTTAATTAAAAGTGAGAGGCCTGCGATTCTTTCTTTTACTTGAACACTTAGAGTACATTGTAGGGTTATTAATTGGCCTAATTTCAATATTATGTCTCAGGGACTAGGGAGGACTGAGGAGATAGAACAAGATAGGGGAACAGCCGGTCGATGGAGCAGTCAGAACACATACAACATTTATAGATTGTTTGCCAACTTATATAGCTGCAGTTCATGGAGTCCCAAAACAATTATAGTAGTAACATCAAAGATCACTGATCACAGATCACCAGAACAGATATAATAATAATGAAAAACTTTGAAATATTGTGATAATTACCAAAATCTGACACAGAGACATGGAGAGAGCACATGCTGTTGGGAAAATGGCATCAATAGACTTGCTTGACGCAGGATTGCCACAAACCTTCAATTTGTAAAACATGTAGTATCTGCAGAACACAGTAAAGAGAAACACAGTAAAACAAGGTATGCCTGTATAAATAAAATTTCAATGACTTTTGCTATTTTTAAACGTTTAGACTACCTAGAATTTATTTTTGCAAGATGTAAAGTTGGGAATCTACTTCTTTTACACTTGGATAATTAGTGGTCACTGTTATAACTCAGGAGATCGACTACACTCAGACTTTAACTACGTTTATGAAGTTTATTGAGCTAAGCCCGCGGGTGTCTGCAGCACCTCTCAAGCAGGAGAGAACTGCAGCCCCCAGGTTCTAAAATGGCTCCCTTTTATAGGGGGTTGCTGACGCAGTTTGCAAGCAAGCAGGATGTACAGAAGCGGATTTTGAACGCCCTGATAGCCTGGGGCATAGCTGCAGGGTTGAGATGTCCTTGCAGGATTGTTCAAGGGAGGGGAGGTTGTGTGCTTTTCAGATAGGACACTTAGGGGACAGTGGAAATTTTTTTTTCTACGTTATTCTGGTTGCCATGAAGGCCTATGGGTAGGCTAATTTAGGGTTCAACATTCCCCACTTCTCTTTTTAGTGGGTCAAATCATTGACTTATCATAGTGGTCTCCAGTCGTTGGCAGGTGTTGGTAGGGTTGGGCTAATATTATTAGTTTGACCGATTGGACTCTGTCCTTGACAAAAGCTACAAGCCTATTAATAATGATAGGTCTGCAAGTGAGACCTAAAAGTAACAGTATGAGAGGGCCTACTAGGGCTGAAATTAAAGTAGTCAGCCATGGAGACCAATTGAAAAGGTTCTGAAACCAAGATTCAGAGGATTGTTTTTCTAGATCTCTCTCTCTGAGTCTCTTTTGCAGTTCTTGCATTGATTGTTTAATAATTCCTGAATGGTTTACATAAAAACAGCAGGCTTCTCTGAGGGCGGCACATAAGCCACCCTGTTTCAGAAACAGTAAATCTAGTCTTCTTCTGTTCTGTATAGCTACTTCTGCTAAAGAGTTAACTTGTTTTTCAAGATATTGTACTTGGGTCTGAAGGAGAGCGATATCAGCAGAGAAAGTAGCTGAAAGTTTTCTAATACCAATATCAGAGGTAATCAAGGCCGCAGCTCCTATGGCTGCTGAACCTGCAATCCCTAAGGTGACTAAGATAGGGATTAGAATTGGAGTTCTTTTTTGCAGTCTAAAATGTTGATCTTGAGCTAGGAAGTGGGCAGTACCTGAGGGTCCAGCATATAGGTAAACCTGGGGAATTATATAAACACCAATACATAAGTCAGAAGCATTACTAGGGGCAATACAGCGGGTGATATCAGATGAGCAGGCAAACCAGGTACCATTGGGGGTGATTAAAGTTTAAGTGGATCCTGAAGCAGTAAGGGGGACAGTGTTCAGGCAATTGTCTTTATAAGGTGAGTTGTCTATGGAGTAGCTGCCACTGGTGAAACAGATCCCTTGTCCTTGGAGATCACTGAGGGTGAGTTTTCTCTGATGAGAACAATCAGACAGGATACCAGTCCCAAAGTTGTCGGCATCGGTGTAGGAGATGTTCCGGGGGGCCATTTCTCCCGTCAGGTTGGCACCAATCCCCACGTAGTATGGTGGTGCCGGATCGACGTAGAGCCAACACTTAGTGGTGATGGCCGGCTGAGTTTCATTTAGAAGGGAGAAAACAGAGTCTAGCATAGTTAGCAAAGAATTACTAAAGGAGTTTAATGGGTGCGATGGAGCTAGGAGTTGGGGATTATGGGAGGTGGTTTTCCATAGATTATTTCAAAAGGGGTTAAATGTTTTAAATAAGGGGTACATCTGGTTTTTAGTAAGGCGAAAGGGAGAAGACTTACCCAACTCTCTCCAGTCTCCAGTTTTAATTTAGTTAAAGTTTCCTTAAAAGTCCTATTCATCCTCTCTACCTGTCCTGAGCTTTGAGGCCTATAAATGCAATGTAATTTTCAGTCTATTTTTAAGTGCCCTAGCTAGACTTTTGGATATCTTGGCTATGAAAGCCGGGCCATTGTCAGACCCCAACGCCAAGGGTAAGCCAAATCGTGGGAGGATTCCTGTTAGGAGGTGCCTAGCAACTATATTGGCAGTCTCATGCTTGGTGGCAAAAGCTTCAGTCCATCCGGAGTAAGTATCTATAAAGACCAGAAGATATTTATAGCCATATTTGCTTTTTCCAATTTCAGTAAAATCTAATTCCCAATGTTCCCCTGGTTCATGGCCTCTGATTCAGACCCCTACACTACAAGAGATTAGAGGCCCTGGGTTGACCTGAGTGCATGCTGAGCAACGGGTTACCTCTGAGTTGGCGATAGTTTTCAAATCTGGAACATAGAAATGTTTATTAATTACAGCAATTAATTTAGAGGTACCAAGGTGAGTGCTATAATGGAGGTCCTGGACTAGGACAATATCCAATGCTTTTGGCAGCAGCAGGCACCCATCAGGAAATTGTTGCCAAAGTCCAGCCTTAGTGGTGCAATTCAGTTTTTGTCCTAATTCTTGTTCTTCTTGGTTATAGCTAGGAGAAGTAGGTAGGGCTCGTTGGGGAAAAAGTGGCAAGATTTCGAGTGGTTTCACTTCTCCCAACGCTACCCGCTTCACAGTCAGGTTTGCAAGATCATTCCCTTTCTTGGTGCGACTTGGTTGGGTCTCATGCCCTTTGCAATGGATAATGGCTACCTCCTTAGGTTTCCATATAGCTGCTAAAAGGGCTAAAATCTCTTGCTTATTTTTAATTTTTTTTCTAGCCGATGTCAAAAGTCCTCTTTCTTGGTAGAGGGTTCCATGTACCAGGGCAGTTGCAAATGTATACCGGCTGTTAGTATAGATATTGACTTTCTTACCTTTTGCCCAGTGAAGCGCCTGGGTCAGAGCAATTAGTTCTGCTTTCTGGGCGGAGGTTCCTTGGGGCAAGGCCTGTGACCAGAGTACTTAATTTTCCATGGTCACTGCTGCGCCTGCATATTTCAGTCCATCTTTCAGATAACTGCTTCCATCAGTATAAAGCTCGTAGTCTGGGTTTTCTAGGGGAGTGTCCCGGAGGTCAGGTCTAGATCCAGTGATAGTCTCTAAAATGTCCAGGCAATCATGAACAATTTTTCCATATTTAAAATCTGGCAACAGAGTAGCTGGGTTGAGAGCCGTGGACTTAGAGAAAGTGACTTGAGGGGGATTTAGTAGCAGCACCTGATATTGAGTAAGACGCACATTCAAAATCCAACGGTCAGGTGGGGATTTAAGGAGGGCCTCAGTGGTGTGGCCCCCAATAATCTGCAAGTCCTGGCCCAAGGTCAATTTCTGTGCCCCCTTGACAAGAAGGGCGGTTGCAGCTATCGCTCTCATGCATGATGGCCATCCTGCAGCTACAGGGTTTAGTTGCTTGGAGAGATAGGCCACTGGGTGTTTCCAAGGCCCTAAGGTTTGAGTGAGGACCCCTTTGGCAATCCCCTTCTTTTCAGCTATAAACAGCTGAAAAGGGTTCGTGATGTTGGGTAAGGCTAAGGCAGGGGCTGAGGCTAAGGCTTGCTTGAGGGCTATAAAGGCCTGTTCTTCTTCCCGAGTTCAATGAAAGTTAGGGTCCTTTCCGCCTGTGCAGGCGTATAAGGCTTTTGCAATTTCAACAAACCCGAGTATCCAAAGCCTGCAGTAGCCTACCGCCCCTAGGAATTCCCGTACCTGGCGCTTGGTGGTTGGAGTTGGGATATTCAGGATAGCTTCTATCCGTCCCAGAGATAGGGTCCTCTTACCTTCTTCCAGATGGTAGCCCAAATATGTGGCTTTTCGCACGCAGATCTGAGCCTTTTTCATGGACACCCGGTAGCCGAGGCGTGCTAGTTCAGAGAGCAATTCCTTGGTGGCGATTAGGCAATCCTCTTCTGATGTTGCTGCAAGAAGAAGGTCATCTACATTTTGCAAAAGAGTTACCTGAGGGTGGGATTCCCTGAATCCCAGGAGGTCTCGGCTCAGGGCTTCATCAAAGATGGTTGAAGAATTCTTGAATCCTTGCGGGAGTCTAGTTCAGGTTAGCTGGCCTGAAAATCCCCCTTTGGGGTCCGTCCACTCAAAGGCGAAGATGGGTTGGCTCTGAGGTGCCAATGGTAAGGTGAAGAAGGCATCTTTCAGGTCCAGTACAGAATAGAAAGTCCGTCCTGGAGGCAGAGAGTTCAGAAGGGTATAAGGGTTAGGTACAGTGGGGTGAATGGTTTCAACCCTCCTATTGACTTCTCTTAGGTCCTGTACTGGTCTATAATCTTTGGTCCCTGGCTTTTTTACTGGTAAAAGGGGGGTATTCCAGGGTGATTGGCAGGGAGTCAGTATCCCCGCTTCTCTTAACCTCTTGATATGTTTCGCTATGCCTTCCCTTGCCTTCTGAGGTATAGGGTATTGCTTGACTTGGATGGGGAGAGCAGTACTCATGAGTTGTACAATGATAGGAGGTTGATGCAAAGCCAATCCTGGCGGGTTGCTCTCTGCCCAGACCCCAGGGATTTTAGTAAGTAGTTCCTGGATATAGCTTTCTCCTATAGCCTCCTTGGGCTCTTGTTCAAATAGAATATATTCTTCGGAGATAGGGACAGTTAACATAATTGATTGAGGGAGCTGATCTCCCAGTTGCAAAATTGTTTCCCCATCTTTAAAAGAAATGGTTGCCTTTAATTTCTGCAGCAAGTTTCGGCCTAAGAGGGGGTATGGGCATTCTGACATTACTAAGAAGGAATGGGTAATAGTACCCTTTCTTAAGTCAGTAATTCGGGCTTGAGTCCAGGGGTAAGATTTAGGTTTTCCTATTGCCCCTATGATAGAAGTCTTCTGGGATGAAAGTTCCCCGGTTGTCTCTTGGAGAACTGAAAAGGTGGCCCCCGTGTCTACTAGGAATTCAGTTGGCTTCCCTTCGACTGTTAACTTTATCATGGATTCCTGGGGGCCAAGCTCGAAGGAACCCTGACCCCCTCAATCTTCAGTTTCTACTAAGAGGCGGGCTGGTTCCTTAGGTTCCTGAGCCCTTCTGCCTATCAACTTAGGACAATCCTTTTTCCACTGCCCCATCCCCTTGCAAAAGGCACACTGGTTCTTCTTTAGGTCTCCTTTCTCCCGCCGTCCCTTGGAGGGATGGGGTTTCCGGGTTGGTAATACCAGCAAGATTCGCGAGAGCTGCTTGGTCTGCTCCTGAATAGGATCTTTTCTATTTTGGAAAACTTTCTGAGCTATTTCTACCAATTCACTTCTAGCTTTTCTTTCAAACCCTTCTTGCTTTTGAAGTTTTTTTCTAATATCTGGGGCTGACTGAGAGACGAACGCCATGTTTACCATTTGCCTGATATTTTCATCTTCTGGGTCTAAGGGGGTGTACATTCGATATGCCTCCAATAATCTCTCCAAGAAAGCAGCCGGGGACTCGTCCTTGCCCTGCATGACTGCACTAACCTTAGTTAAATTAGTAGGCTTTTTAGCTGCAGCCCTTAGACCCCTAAGTAGAAACTGGTGATAGTGGCGCAAGGCTTTCATCCCTACATCAGTGTTAGGGTTCCAACGAGGAGGACTTGAAGGGAGTGATTCCTCCAATTCATCCCACCTAGTCTAGGAGTCCCCCTCATTGTCCCCCAAGATAATCTTAGCAGCCTCCCGATGGATTCTCTCTCTCTCTTCAGAAGTGAACAAAGTCTGTAAAATCTGTTGGCTACTCATCAGGTAGGCTGATGAGTGCAGAAAATAGTTTCCAAAAACGAAATCAGCCTCTGGGGGTCCTCTGAAAAAGGAGGGTTCTGGTGCTTCCAATTATAGAGATCAGAGGTGGAAAATGGGACATAAATCATTCGAGTATGGCCCGGAGGTGCCCCTGGTTAAGGAGGAACTTCCCTGAGCGGCAACAGGGGCACTGAAGAATCAGGCCCTGGTGGAGGGGGCTGATAGGGAGTTCCCCCTCTTGTGTGGGGAGGACTCTGGACTTCCCCTTGGGGCGAGTGCCCTGGGGCCTGTTGCTGCGAGGGAGTTCTTGGGTAAGGCGGGGAGTCAAATAAGCTTTCAGCTATATCATCAGTTTCCCCCGGAAGAACAGGATATAAACGGGGTTTCTGTTTCTCTGGTTTCTCATCTTTCTTTTCTTTCGGGGGATCCCGTGCCCCTCGAGGTTTCTGGGCAGTTACTAAAATGGTTTTTCCGCCTACGTTTGCATACATATCCCCCTTCCTTGGTTTCTGGCATTTTTGGATATAATCTACTTTATTATGCACAATGTTAATCCAAACATCTATATAAACCCTCTGGTCAGGGTGGGGAACCCCATAAACAACAGACTGTACAGCAAACAACAGAGATAAATCCAACGAGCCTTCCGAAGGCCAATCTATTCGGAAGGCTGGCCATTCAAGTTCACAGAGGGTCCGTAGGAAGCCTGGATCTGCTGGCTTCCCATAGTCACAGGACCTCTTAAAGAAATCAGAAAAATTAGCAAGAATGCATTCAAGAGGAGTCCGCGGAGTGGATTTTCCTTGTCCCATCCTGTCAGGGTTGAAACAGTTAAAACACCAAGAAACACTGAACATAGACAGACAAACGAACAAAACACTGGAGACTAGTCTCACTCCCACTCACACAACAAATACCAAAGTGAAACCTAACGGTTTCCAAAATCAGGAGAGGGCGTCCCGTCCCTGATTCAGGGAGTGCAGTACCGCGGCGTCCCGCCTGCAACAGCCCCCACAAATGCTCCGGAGCCAACACAAAAGGGAGAATCCCTTACCAGATTCCTCGTGGCCACTGTCCTAGTCCGAATCCGATCACGAATGGAAAGCAAAGGCGAGGAAGTGGAGGCACTTCCCGCTTAGTCTGAGGAGGTCGACCCCAATTAAGGGGGACCTCGCGGTTGATCTCACTGGGGCCTCCAAATGTTATAACCCAGGAGATCGACCACACTCAGACTTTAACCACTTTTATGAAGTTTATTGAGCTAAGCCCGCGGGTGTCTGCAGCACCTCTCATGCAGGAGAGAACTGCAGCACCCAGGTTTTAAAATGGCTCCTTTTTATAGGGGGTTGCTGTCGCAGTTTGCAAGCAAGCGGGATAAACAGAAGCGGATTTTGGCAGTTAGCTAGCGTTTGCACAGAACGCCCTGATAGCCTGGGGCATAGCTGCAGGGTTGAGATGTCCTTGCAGGATTGTTCAAGGGAGGGGAGGTTGTGTGCTTTTCAGATAGGACACTTAGGGGACAGTGGAAAAAATTTTTTTCTACATTATTCTGGTTGCCATGAAGGCCTATGGGTAGGCTAATTTAGGGTTCAACAGTCACCTAATAATTTGATATGCCACATTCTAATATCATGGTTTTAATATGCTGCCCTGGAGGCCACCACGAGGAAACAAAGGAAGAAAAAAAACTTTTAGTAATAGGTGAACACAGAACTTCACCACCGGATTAGGGCCGAGTTGGCCACTTATATACTGCGGTTCACCTCCCAGTTAACACATACACTGGCATTCCATGGGTACCTGCTGTCATTTGCCAAATTCCACTTCATTCTATCTAAAATTTATCTCTTCTCCCAATCTGGTACACTTGTATCCTTGGAAATAAATAATAGGAGAGAAAACTATTTTTTGGACGGTGTAAATTTGATCTGAGCAGGATGAACATTTTCTAAAAATGAAAACGTTCCCTACCTAAAATCAGGGACTTGGCAAAGTGTTGCATCAATAAATAGGGTTGTAGATAACTATGGATATGTGCAGGCATATGAATTCTTTGCACTGTAGTTGTGGCATCTCAAAAGGGAGTAGGAGACAAACCTGGTGAAATATTTGGCAAATCAATAGAGTGAGGTGATCCCCAGGAATACTGTGTTTGTCTGCAGTGGTGTTGGGCCATTTTGGGATCCCTGGATCTCATTCTCTAAATCCTCTGTCTTGAAACATGTTAATTACTTAGTATAATCAATGTATAATCTCTTAATTGGCCCAAATATTTTTTATATCTACTGATTCAGATACTGAAAACCAACAGGCTAAGAAACAAAACAAACAAAAAACTAGCTATTTTATGTTGCAAGAACCAGGACACACAATTCCCCAATCAGCACGGGAAATAACCTTAAATTCTGCTTCTCAACTCTTCTCCCATCATATTTTTCAAAGATTCTCTCTCACCTTTTCCCCAAAAGAAGAAACAAAACCATTTGCACCTTAAACCATGGATATTTTTCTCAGGAGCTTCAAATAGTTTCCTATGCAACGTGTCTTGTAGCACAAATCAAATCCTAAAAAAAAAAAGTTGCAGTAAGTTTTATTTGGATGTTTTAACCTAAGCGTGTATGTATGTTTTCCCTACCCAACCAAACTTTAAATAAAAATAAAGCCTAAAAAATAATAATAATAATGGATGAACAAAAAAATATTTTATTCCTAAGTAACTCCTGACCAGTTTCCTAACATTTGAACTCAGGGTGATCTTTTGGTCATTTAAGAGGGCAAAGATTTAAGAAAGTCATTATTCTCTGCTTAATACATAGTGGCAATTGCCATCAAATACTTAGCCCATTTTTTCAGAAGTTTTATCCAACCAGTAATTATTTTCATTTATATTTGTGGAGCCTAACTATCCTCTTTTATCTTTTGTACATATTCTTTTTTCTTTATAATTCAGAATAAATTTGACAAATATTTATTATAATTTATAGGTATTATTGTAAATTTTTCGTTATTCTTTTTCGGAGTAAGGCAGGGTAATACATACAGAAATGCTGCATTGACCTTGAGAACAGATCTTTTAAGTATACAGCAGTATCATAGAGAAGGGTGCTTGTGGTGGCTGTGTAATGGGTCAGCTAAACTAGAATGAGCCGTGTTTCCAAGAATCCATTTGCTGCATGTTTCTGTCTTGTGTGAGATTTGGAGCGCAGAAATGAAACAGTAGCTCTTCTGTAGCTCACACATATTGTTGCTTACTTGCTGACTCACCTTGAGGATGTCCTCCTTCCCTGGATCCTTCTTCCACTTCTCCAACTTCTAGTACTGGACCAGGCGTGTGTGTGTTTAGCTTTGTGATAAAAAAGCCCTGCTTCTGTAGGACACCCATACCTTCAAGATTAGAGGCAACAAGATCTGTCATAGGTTTCATCTCTTTCTTGTGGATTCCAGCTCCTGCTTGTGGGTTTCAACTTGTTTTTGCACTTCCTTAGGTTATGTGCATTTCCCCTTCCTGACTGCCTCTCCTGTGATCTTCAAGCTCCAGGATCAGAAGCAAAAACCACAGCCGTATGTAGAATGTTTAACCAGCTACCACAATTGTGTAAAATCAAACCCCTATAACAAATCCCTTTCTATGTATAAATGGGTATTATATTTATATTTATATTTATATGTGTGTGTGTGTGTATTTTTGTGTGTTTCTGCTTTTCTGGCTGAATTCTTATGGTATTGAAGTTTATAAATATCAGGTCAATAAGTCATATACCAAGATTTGGGAGTCTATCCTGGGTGGCATAACTTTCTTAAAAAGTTTCCTCTGACTCTGATTAGAGTTCACTTCATGCTCCCAAAGCCACATTTACAATTGTTTTTACTCAGACTTCTCTTTAATTTGGACAGAATGTCAGGATGCTGTGGAAACACACCTTTAAGATTCTTAGAAATTCTTGTATCTAGATGGTTTAAATATTTCTAAAGTCATAAAGAATCTTCTTAGAACCACATACTTCTTTGATCTTTACTCTGATGCTATTTTCTTACTTAATTTTTTTTTATTTTGTACATTTAATAATTGAAAATATAAACAATTAAAAACTAAAAAGTAAACACAGATGAATAAATATATACATTTCTCAAATGTACTGGATACATAGAAATTTTTTAAATCAAACAATATGTTACACAATATATTTGGTTCATAGTAACGCATTCATACAGTATTTGTCCTTTTGTGTCTGGCTTGCTTCGCTCAACATAGGGAAAGGGAAAACATACATACACGCTTAGGTTAAAACATCCAAATAAATGTCCTCCAGGTTCATCCATGTTGTCATATGCTTTACGACTTCATTTCTTCTTACAGCTGCATAATATTCCGTTGTGTGAATAGACCACAGTTTGTTTATCCATTTTTCTGTTGATGGACACCTGGGTTGTTTCCACCTTTTGGCAATCATGAATAATGTTGCTATGAACATCGGTGTACAGATGTCTGTTCGTGTCACTGCTCTCAGTTCTGGGTATATATACCCAGTAGTGGTATTGCAGGGTCACGTGGCAAGTCTATATTCAACTTCTTTAGGA